>CAUYPK010130110.1:0-45212 GCA_963574355.1 Loris lydekkerianus
AAGGAAGGAAGGAAGGAAAGAAAGAAAGAAAGACTTATGCTTCTCAATAACTCAACTTAAAACTGAAATGAAAATGACAGCTACAACAAAAAAATAGCCAAGTGTTGTGGCGGGTACCTTTAGTACCAGCTCCTTGGGAGGCTGAGGCAAGAGAATCTCTTAAGCCCAAGAGTTTGAGGTTGCTGTAAGCTGTGACGTCAGAGCACTCTTTTGAGGGCAACATAGTGAGACAATGTCTCAAAAAAAAGTGAAATGGAAAACTTAATTGAAATGGACAGTGGACCATTATATATTGAATCGAATGTGGCCAGAGCTTTTTCCAAATAAGAAAGTTTATGATGTTAAGTGGCATTTATTGAAAAGCAAGACAGTATACACTTGTAATCCTAGCACTGTGGGAGCCAAGGCGGGCGAATCACTTGAGATCATGAGTTCAAGACCAGCTGGAGCAAAAGCAGGACTTCGTCTCTACTAAATATAGAAAAACTGAGGCAAGAGGATCACTTGAGCCGGAAAGTTGGAGGTTGCTGTGAGCTATGATGCTACAGTACTCTACCCAGTGCAACAGCTTGAGACTCTGTTTCAAAAAAAAGAAGAAAAGAAAGACGGCACAAAAATAGAGTATTAAATTAAACCAAACTCATAACTTTTAGAGCAAACTACTGACTGACTTGGATGGTAATCACTTCCTTCCTCTTCATATGAAGAGCATATAAATGGGCTCAGTGCCTGTGGCTCAAGCAGCTAAGGCACCAGCCACATAAACCGGAGCTGGCAGGTTTGAATCCAGCCTGGGCCTGCCAAACAATGACAACTACAACCAAAAAATACCCGAGCATTGTGGTGGGCGCCTTTAGTCCCAGCCACTTGGGAGGCAGAGGCAGGAGAATTGCTTGAGCCCAGGAGTTGGAGGTTGCTGTGAACTCATTCTACGACACTCTACCCGGAGCTTAAGGCTCTGTTTTAAAAAGAAAAAAAAAAAAGAATATAATTGTAGCATTGATATACTTTTCCTCTGCTGATTCTTTTTTAATAAAAATATTTGCTTAACTTTTGTCCTGGAAATCTTCAAACATAAAGTACAGAGATTGGCATAATGAAACCCAATTTGTGCATCATAATACATTGTCAGTCTTTTTCATTATTACCTTTGTCTGCTTAACCATCTCCTGATTATTTTGATGAAATACTTACGTTCTTTTCTTGGTTATAATAAAAATTAGGGCATGTATTTTCAGCTTCTCAAAATCTGTCAGTATCTTCCTTTTCCTGGATATTACAGAGTTTTGAACACTGGAACTCCATTTAACCTTCTAACTTAAATTTTATTCTTACCATGTACTTTAATTCTATGTTCTTTTTGTAATCAACAAGACATCATTAATAATGTTTTAAATAGCATTTCTTTAGAATTACTTATATACTTAACTACTTTCATCATCCCTTCTTGCACCTCCTTTCTTCTCTTTGGGATTATTGTGCATCTGACTAAAGCATGCCCTTTACAATTTCCTTTTCTGAGGTTCTGCTGGTGGCAGTGTTTCTGTTTTTGTTCACAGATAGTCCTGTGATTTCTTTGGCCATAGATTCAGTGACAATGCTATATAATAAAATCCCTTTTATTCCTTCATTTTTCCATTATCTATATGAAATGGGTTCTTAGTTCTTGTATTAATAAAAATGAAAGGCAGAAATAAAATTGGTTGTAAAAAATCTATCTCTGGCTCAGCACCAGTAGCTCAGTGGCTAGGGTACCAGCCACATACACCAGAGTTGGCGGATTCAAATCCAGCCCAGGCCTGCCAAACGACGACAACTACAACCAAAAAATAGCCAAGCGATGTGGCAGGCTGACTCAGCTGCTTGGGGGGCTGAGGTAAGAGAATCGCTTAAGTCCAAGAGTTTGAGGTTGCTGTGATCTGTGATGGCATGGCACCCTATCCAGAGCAACATAGTGAGACTCTGTCTCAGAAAAAAAACACTAAACAAAAATAAAATAAAATCTATCTCAGTAAGTAATATTCATCCATGGATCCATGCAAAAATAATTTTTATGTGCCATATCCAATAGAAGCATTCTTTTTACACTTAAATTTGAAAAGTTACTAGTTTGGGGTGGCGCCTGTGGCTCAGTGGGTAGGGTGGTGGGTTCAAACCTGGCCCCAGCGAAACTGCAACCAAAAATAGCTAGACATTGTGGCTGGCACCTGTGGTACCAGCTACTCCAGAGCCTGAGGCAAAAGAATCACCTAAGCCCAGGAGTTAGAGGTTGTTTTGAGCTGTGTGATGCCTCGGCACTCTACCAAGAGTGATAAAGTGATAATGTCTCTACAAAAAAAAGAAAGAAAGAAAAGTTACTCATTTGGATCAACTGCAATTATTATAATTTTAGAAGTGTTTAATATTTAGAACCTTCTGGTCACAACACAAATCAATTTCCATTTTTTTTTATATATTTTTATGGCAGAAAAGTATGATAGCATAGCTATAATATTATAGGAATATATTACATTGGGTTAAAATTCTATAGGATTGTGGGCTCCTAATATGATTGCATTATTTATCTGTATTTCCTCAGCAGGCCTTTTCTCTTGATAGGGAAGAACTATAAATATATGAGGATAGCTTTAATTTGGTATGAAAACAAATAGGCTGGCTGGTTAACAATCAGAAGTTGGTAAGCACTTTAGTTCACTTGTTCTATTGCCAATCTTCATATCCATTTCTTCTGTGTTTTGGAGGTCTGGATTTGCTTCAGGCTCTGCTTTGATTCTCACTCAGCTCCTCTACCACTCTAGACAGGTAGAATTCCATTTCTTCTGGTACATATTTTGCATTTTGGTCTATGATCAAATACTCCTGCCTACAGCAAGGGACCACTGGCCTTCTGTTTTTATTTACTTATTATATATATGATTATTCATCAAAATTTATTCGGAATTACCACTGGAATGCTACATGTTCATTTTATTTATTCTTTAACCCAGAATTCCTCTATTAGCTCTAGCCTTTATTTTTTTTTTTTTTATTGTATTGGGAAAAAAAATTTGAAAAATAAAATTTTATTGAATTATAATTCATATATGGTGACATTCACCCATTTAAAGTATATGACTCACTGCTTTCGTGGAGTTATGCAGCCATCACCATGGTCTAATTTTAAAACATTTTTGCCATGCATAAAGAATCCCTTTACTTATTAGCAGTTAGTCCCCACACTCACACCCAGCTACTTTCTTTCTCTGTACATCTGCCTGTTTTGGATGTTTCAGGTAAAAGGAATCCAATGGTATGTAACCTTTTGTGACTGACTTCTTTCATTTAGCATAACATTTTCAGGTTTTATACAGTATCGGTATCAAATTCCTTTTTTATTCCCTAGAAGTGTGGATGTGACTCATTTTATGTATCCATCTATCTGGATGGATATTTGGGCTTTTTCCACTTTTGGCTATTATGAATATATCTGCTATGAATATTCTGTGTGTGAGTTTTTATGTGCAGGTTTGTGTTCTCTAGGGTATATATCTAGAAGTAGAATTCTTTAGATAGCTCCATTAAATAAAGGAATTGCCAAACTGTACAAGAGTTTCACTTATTCCACATTTTTGTTAACACTTCTTACTGTGATTTTTGGTTTTAGACAAGAGTCTCACTCTGTTGTCCCAGGCTAGAGTCCATAGTGTAAGCCTAGCTCACAGCAACCTCCAACTCCTGGGTTCAAGTGATCCTCCTGACTCACCTTCTCTAGTAGCTGGGACTACAGTTGCCTGTCACAACACTAATTTTTTTCTATGTTCAATAGAGACAGGTCTTGCTCTTTTTCTCAGGCTGGTCTCAAACTCCTGAGCTCAAGCAGTCCTTCCCACCTTGGCCTACCAGAATGCTAGAATTACAGGAATGAGCCACCACACCTGGCTAGTCTGTATGTTTAGTTATAGCCAGGCCAGTAGAAGAAATGGAAGTAAAGTTGTGTCTCACTTTGATTTGTATTTATCTAATGACTAATGATATTGAACAGCCTTTGTGTGCTTATTGATCATTTTTTATATCATCTTTGAACAGATGTCTATTCAGATCCTTTGTCCTTTTATTAAGTTATTAATATTTGTCTTTTCATTATTGAGGTGTAAGAGTTTTTAAATATATTTTGGATTCAAGTATCTCGTAAACATATGATTTTTATTTTTATTTATTTTTTTTAGAGACAGAGTCTCACATTATCGCCCTTGGTAGAGTGCTGTGGTGACACAGCTCACAGCAACCTCCAAGTCATGGGCTTATGTGATTCTCTTGCCTCAGCCTCCCAAGGAGCTTGGACCACAGGTACCTGGCTATTTTTTGTTTCAGTTTGGCCAGGGCCAAATTTGAACCCGCCACCCTCGGTATATGGGGCTGGCACCATACTCACTGAGCCATGGGCACCACCCAACATAGAATTTTTAAACATCATTTTCCACTCTGAATTATCTTTTCACCTAGTTGGTGCCACGAGTTGCAGCATAAAAATTTCACAATTTAATGAGGTTCAATTTATTTTTTCTTTTGCCACTTATGCTTTTGGTGGGATATCTAAAATCATACCTAATTCAAAGATGTATACCTATGTTTTCTTTGAGAGTTATATAGTTTTATAATAGCTTTTACTTACTAAGTTTTGAAATTGAGAAATGGGAGTCTTTGAATTTTGGTCTTCTTTTTTCAAGATTGGTTATTCTGGCTCTCCTTAATTTCCATATGAATTTTAGTATCAATTTCTCAAATTTTGCAAAAAATACAGCTAGAATTTTTTATAGGGATTGGGTTGTATCTGTATTTCAGTTTGGGGAGTATTTTCATCTTAGAAATGCTGCATCTATTCATCCATGAACATGGGATACCTTTCCAGTTTATATAGACTTTTATAATTGCTTTGAACAATGGTTTTTAGTTTTCACAGTGTAAATGTTGCACTTTTTTGTTAAATTTAGTCCTAAATATTTTATTATTTTCAATGCTATTGTAAGTAGAATTGTGTTCCTAATTTTATTCTTGTATTTATTGCAAGTATGTAGAATTATACATTTGATGTTGGTATGTTGATCTTGTTGTACCCTGCAATTTCTGAACTCATTTATTTGTTCTAATGGTTCTTTTCATCTGCAAATGTAGTTTTCTCAGAGATTCTTCTTTAGAGGGAAGACATCTAGTCTTCAGTCAAGTATGATGTTAGTTGTGGTGTTTGTTGTTTGTTCTTTTTTTTCCCATTATTTATTCACCATTATAGAAATGAGGAAGTTTTAGGTGTTTTCTGGATGTCTTTTGTCAGACTGAGGAAGTTCCTCCTTCTATTTTCAGGGTACCATTGAGTGTTTTTATCATGAAATACTATTAAATTTTGGCAAATGCCTTTTTCTGTACCTGATGAGATAATCCCATGGTTATGTCCTTTTTTCTGTTGATTGGGTTTTTCTTTTTTTTTTTTTTCCAGTTGATAGACTAACCTTGCATTGATACTTGGTCATACATTGTACATGTATGATTCTTTTTTTTTTTTTTTTTTCCAAACTACAATATTTTATTTACACAGATTAGTGCAGGTTGGACATGAAGATGGTTGTATGATTCTTTTTAATGTTGATAGATTTGCTTGCATTTTGTTGAGAATTTTTGTGTTTGTAGTATAAGGGATGTTGGTGTGTAGTTTTCTCAGTGTTTTCTGTAGTTTGTGTTTAGTTTTAGTATTGAAATAAAACTGGCCTCTTAGGATGAGTTGGAAAATATTTTCGTCTTTGTTTTTGGAAATAGGAATTTTATTAATCTTCTTTAATTTTGGTAGAATTCACCTTGAAGCCATGTAGGCCTGTTCTTTTGTGTGTGTGTGTATGTGTGATATTTTAAAATTTCTTTTGTTCTCTTCACTTGGTATTTGTCTGTTTAGATTTTTCATTTCTCCCTGAGTCCTACTTTCTGTGAATATGTCCATCTCATCTAAGTTATTTATTTAATTTGTTGGCATACAGTTTTTCATAGTATTTTTTATATTCCTTTTTATTTTAGTAGCTTATAGTGCTGTTTCAAAGTATTTGGGGGGTGTTTTTCTGTCACATATGCAATTGGTATTTTATCTTGCAGGAATTTTGATCGGCTGACCCTTATCTTCTGTCTTTAAAATGTCTTTACTTACGTGGAATTAGGGGAAAGTGTAGGTAGAGAAGATACCTGTATACGTGTGCAATCTGCTTGTCATCTAGATTCAATTCTCACATCTTTGATTCTTGAAAATTAACAATCATTTTTTAACTTCTTCCTGTACTTTTGTTTCAGCCAATTTGATTACATAAATAGTCAAGTCTTTTTAAACTGTTAAGATTTTACACAAAACTAGCAAATGTTTAATATGTGTAGCACTAATTTGCATTTGTTTGATTTAGTTTCAGAAGCCCTACAGGTGGCAACTACTAGCCCAACTGCCAATACTACCGGTACTGCTACTGCTTCCTCCACCACCGTGGGTGTAGTTAAGCAAGAACTTCTCCACTCTACTTCATCTGCAGTAAATATTCTGGAAAATGTAAACACTACAGAACCCCTAAAGTCCACTGAACTTGATGGTCTTCCTTCAGACCAATTTGCAAAAGGACAGGACACTGTTGCCATAGAAGGTTACACAGATGAGGAGAACACAGAAAGCGGAGGAGAAGGCCAATACAGAGAGCGTGATGAATTTGTGGTAAAGATAGAAGACATAGAGACTTTTAAGGTGATATGAACCTTCACTGTTGCAAAGGTCATATAGGTTATTTGGGGTGTCTGTGATAGCCTTCATAATGACTACAAGAGCATGCATCTACCTTGAATTACGAAAAGCTATATTTGTGTAATTATTATAAGTTGTCATAAGTGTTTGATAATCAAAGTCAAACTAGTATATGTCTGATATTTTGAAATAGAAAATGATTGAAAATAATTCTAACTTTAACATAGTTTCATGTATTTTTCTGACTAATCAGTTACATTTCAGTAGTAGTAATTATAGTAGTTTTGAAATGTTAATTTTTTTCAGGGCTCCCAATGCATCATTTTATAGCAGTTTGGAGAAAATCATTATTTATACAGGGTGGCCATAAAGTTCATGTGCAATTTAAATAGATGTAACACAAACTTTAATGGCCACCCTGTATAATTTAAAAGTTTAAAGGAAAATAGCATAACCATTTTGTAAAAATGAGATTAGACGTAGCTTCATAATTTAAAGTTGTAGAACCATGAGTAGAATATTGTAGAATCAATTTTATATAAGAATAGTATAAGGTACTATACTTGTTTAAGGTAACATTTTTAGGGGTTGTTTGCTTCCTTTTGCTTTTTTGCCTTTCTTTGTAAAGATGGAGGTGGACAGAAACAGTATTTAAAGTACAGTGAACAACATAACATTCAAATCACCTATATTCCTTCTATTCACAATAAACTATTTTAGCATATTTGTTTCTGTTCTTTTTAAATATATACATAGGGTTATAAAATTGCATAAATAATATATGACAATGTTATTAGCAGAAAACTTTCCAATAGCTTTAGGTATACAAAAGGGTAATGGTTATTTTGCATGTTAGCGAGCCCTCTATTTCTTTAAGAATTTAAACAGAAACTAGCCTAATCAGCATAAATTCAGCTAGAGATTATAGATAGAAGGTTGAACTAGGCAAGACTTTTAGATTCTTTTCAACTCTAACATTCTATAGATCTAAAATATGTCGCTACCTTTTATAAGTATAATTAATTCTGTTTGATACAGGAGGCATTAAAAACAGGAAGAGAACCCCCAGCTATTTGGAAAGTACAGAAAGCTTTATTACAGAAATTTGTTCCTGAAATTCGAGATGGGCAAAGAGAATTTGCTGCTACAAATAGCGTAAGTAAAATGTGTGCTTACATTAGTCTTTCTGTATTTTGGCAGTGATCCTGAGGAACATATAGAATAACTTAAATTTAGCTGTATTTTCTTTTGAGTATTTCTGATATAAAATAGCATATTCAGTTAAGTGTGAATATAGTAAAGAAAGACAAACAAAAAATAAAATAGCATAAATTTTGAACTATATGACACTATTGTCTGATTTTAAAATAAAATCAAGGTTAAAACTAAATGACTTTTTACTGGTGCTTAATTTGTTTGTTTTATAAAGGAAAAAAATTGGTGTTAGTCTACAAAGCATTCAGATGGACTCATATTATTCTATCAGTCAAATACTATGATTTACCAGAAGACTAGCAGAAGTTATTCTTTTATACTTAAGAATTATTAAGTAGCTGTTCAGTAGCTTTTATAAGTAAGCATCTGCCAAATAAGAATGCTTTTCTTGGGCGGCACCTGTGGTTCAGTGAGTAGGGCGCTGGCCTCATATACCAAGGGTGGCAGGTTTGAACCCGGCCCTGGCCAAACTGCAACAACAAAAAAAAAAGCCAGGCATTGTGGCGGGCGCCTGTAGTCCCAGCTACTCGGGAGGCTGAAGCGAGAGTATCGCCTAAGCCCAAGAGCTGGAGGTTGCTATGAGCTGTGACTCCACAGCACTCTACCAAGAGTGACGATATGAGACTCTGTCTCTAAAAAAAAAGATTGCTTTTCTGTATGGGCTTATAGTCAATAAACAGCCTTGGGATTATTTTTATACAGGATGAAATTAGCCTGGCCAAAGCTGCATTTTGGAAAACTTCAAGGATGGCTATGTGATACTCAGTAAAACCAATAAAGTAAATTTTATGTACAGATTGCAACTATGTAATTCCAAGTGTTTCTTTTCTTAGTACCTGGGTTATTTTGGAGATGCAAAGAATAAATACAAAAAGATATATGTGAAGTTCATTGAAAATGCAAACAAAAAGGAGTATGTCAGAGTGTGCTCTAAAAAGCCAAGAAATAAACCTTCACAAACTATCAGGTATTTGTTTTCTTACATAATAAATTTGTTTTTATGTATAAATAGGCTTATTATTGTATTATCATTGTACAAAAGAACATAATAGACTTTTAAAAAATTATATACTGGCCTAAGAAGTCTGTGCCTGATAAAGTAAACGATTCCTTTGAAGAATTGAAATGGGCACTGTAAAGCTCATGGCTACCTATGTTGGGTTGGATGGCCTTTTCTTTCCCTGAATCCTTTTAGTGTCACCCTAGCATAGTGAAAAAAAAATTGAATTTAGAATCTAAAAATAAAATGACTCCAGCTACTTGTGACTTACGGAAGACAATTTCTCAAACACTCTTCTTTTTCATTTATAAAATGAAAATAATAATGGAATGTTAAATTTTTATTTTGTTTTTGTTTGAGATAGTCTCACTCTGTTGCCCTGTGTAGAGTGCCATGGCATCATCATACCCCACAGCAACCTTAAACTCTTGGGATTAAGCAATCCTTTTGCCTCAGCCTTCTCAGTAGCTGGGACTACAGGCGCCTATCACATATCCCAGCCAATTTTTCTAGATACATGGGGTATTACTCTTGTTTGGGCTGTTCTTGAATTCCTGAGCTCAAGCAATCGTCACACCTTGGCCTCCCAGAATGCTAGGATTACAGGCATGATCCACCACGCCGGCCTTAAAAATGAGGCTTTAATTTTTTTTTTTTTTAAATGAAACAGGGTCTCTCGCTCTGTCTCCCAGGCTAGAGTACAGTGGCTTAAGAGTGCAGTGGTATCAGCATAGCTCACCTGCCTCAGCCTCCTGAGTAGCTAAGGCTACAGATGTGTGTTTTCTTGCTGGCTAATTTTTCTGGGTTTTTGTAGAGAAGAAGGTCTCACTCTTGTTTAGGTTAGTCTGAAATTTCTGGCCTCAAGTAGTCCTCTTATCCCAAAGTGCTAAAGTTATGGGCATAAGCCATTGCTCCTGGCCTGAAATAATTTTTGAGGAAAAAACTGTGAGACCTAAGTGTACAGAAATCTCATCAGATATTAATGCGACTCTATGTTGTTTGGAGCATAAACCTAGAAGATAACTAACCTCATCCTATTGTCTGTGTGGGCAGGCATGACCCTAGTTATTCTCAATCTAGTGTGAAATTTAATTAAGATTCCCAGCAATGGAAAGCAGACCTTATTTTTATGATGAAATTTTATCCGCTCAGAATCTCTGTACCTAGTATAGAGCAAATCTTGAGCTCCTTTAGGACAGATGCATTTGAGTTTCTGTGTGAAAATCTGACACCACTAGAACCTGTGAGTTTCTTAGAGTCAATGCTAGATGTGGCTCTCGGAATATATCACAGCTTACTTCTCCATGGCCATTGGTTATCTGTTGTACAGCCTCATATTCTCTGGAAAATTAGTCCATAAAGGAAGGAGAGGAATGAAAAGAGAAATAAGGATTGAATTAATAGTCCCTTAATAACTGAATATTGAATGCCAGTGGTTTAGTGTATTTAAAGAAAATTTTATGGAAATCAACACTGAATGTACTTCGGCTAGGATTTTATGTTAGAGGTCTTGGGAAGGTAATTAGGCAATCTTTTCTTCACCTATGATTTTTTCTTTTTGTCTTAATTCATTTTAGTTTTATGAGATTTCTATGTTAATAAAGTTTGTTTGTAATATTGCAGAACTATTCAAGCTAAGCCCAGTAGTAGCAATAAAACTGCTGATAATCTAACATCAAAATCTACAACTACAAAAGCCCCTTTCGTGAAACCCAAAGTTAAACAACTAAAAGTAAAGGCTGAGCCACCACCAAAGAAACGGAAGAAATGGAAAGAAGAATTTTCATCATCCCAATCTGACTCATCTCCTGAGATCCATTCTAGTAGTAGTGATGATGAGGGTGAGTTCCCCATGAAATGGATACCTTGTGATAACTTTGGATTATCAGCATGAATGGAAAAGAGCAGTCTGATGCTGACAACTCAAAATTCATTTTTCAGGAGATTTATCTTCTTAATAAGTTCTGGTTAGTGTTTTTTTTGTTTGTTTGTTTGTTTTTTGAGACAGATTCTCACTTTATTGCCCTCAGTAGAATGCTGTGGCATCATAGCTCACAGGAGCTTCAAACTCTTGAGCGCAAGTGATCCTCTTGCCTCAGCCTCCCAGGTAGCTGGGGCTACAGGCGCCCACCACAACATTTAGCTATTTTTAGAGATGGGGTCTTGGTCTTGCTCAGATTGGTCAATTTTTTTTTTTTTTTTTTTTTTTTTTTCTGAGACAGAGCCTCAAGCTATCACCCTGGGTAGAGTGCTGTGGCATCACAGCTCACTGCAACATCACAACTCCTGGGCTTAAGCAACTCTTTTGCCTCAGCCTCCCAAGTAGCTGGGACTATAGGTACCCACCACAACACCTGGCTATTTTTTGGTTGTAGTTGTTACTGTTTGGCAGGCCTGGGCTGGACTCGAACCTACCAGCTCTGGTATATGTGGCTATCACCTTAGCTACTTGAGCTACCAGTGCCACCCTTCAGGTTGGTCTTAAATTCTTCTTGACTTCAAGGAATTCACCTACCTTGGCCTCCCAGGGTGCTAGGATTACAGGAGTGAGCCACTACATCTGGCCAGGTTAGTCTTTTTTTGAGACCAAGTGTTGCTCTTTTGCCCAGGCTAGAATGTAGTGACACAATCATAGCTCACTGCAGTCTTCCAATTCCTAGGTTCAAGCAATCCTGCATCTTTACCCTACCAAGTAGCTGGGTAAAGCCACCACAGGCCACCATGTCTGCCTAATTTTATATATTTTCTTGTAGAGATAAGTTCTCACTGTGTTATTCAGGCTAGTCTTGAGCCCCTAGACTCAAGCAGTCCTTCCTCCTTAGTCTCTCAAAGTGTTAGGATTATAGGTGTGACCCACCGTGCCTGGCCTTGCTTAGGCTGTTATGAAATAAGTTTACATTCCCCAGACAAACCAACTGAAGCACAGGTATGTTTCTTGTAAAACAGAAAAAGCAAAATTCACCTTAATAATCCCAGTTATTTCACCTATTTGGATAGGATGGAGATTAGATGATTACTAAGACTCTTCTACTTCTAAACTTTTGGGTCTATGTTTATTCTAGAAAAATAGAGCAAACAAGCCTAGGAAGGAGGCACTAAAACTGTAATTAATGCAGTATAGGAATGTATATAATAATGTATACTAACATGCATATGCATTTTGTATATGTGTAGTACTCTGCCACTAGCCAACGTTTGTCCATGACTAAGGAAGATATCCTCTATGAGCCTTAGTTTTTTGTTTTTGTTTTTTTATAAAATGAAATGGTTGAAATAGATAACTTACCAAACTTCCTTTCTTTAGAATTACTTAATATGTTTTTCATGTGTCAGATTTGCTTCATTTTATTAGAAAAAACATTCAAACAAGTCCACAGTCATCAGTCAATTAAGAATTGACTTACAGGGTGGTGCCTATGGCTCAATGAGTAGGATGCTGGCCCCATATACTGAGGGTGGCGGGTTTGAACCCAGCCCCTGCCAAACTGCAACAACAACAAAAGAAAATAGCTGGGCATTGTGGTGAGGGCGCCTGTAGTCCCAGCTACTCCGGAGGCTGAGGCAGGAGAATGGCCTAAGCCCAGGAGTTGGAGGCTGCTGTGAGCAGTGTGCCACCACAGCACTCTACAAAGGGCGATAAAATGAGACTCTGTCTCTGCAAAAAAAAAAAAAAAGAAAGAAATTAAGAGACTATGTGAGAAATTCAGGATATAATCGTGGCAGTACTTGAAGGATGAATTAGTTACTGTGGGTACAGATACATCTCTCAAGTAATGATACTTGATAGATGTTCTTAGAGATTATTTGATTAGAAATAAAATCATAAGGCTCAGCGTCCAATAACTCAGAAGGTAGGGCACTGGCCACATACACCAAGGCTAGTGGGTTTGAACCTGTCCCCGGCCTGCTAAAACAACAATAACAAAACAATAGCCAGGCGTTGTGGCGGGTGCCTGTAGTCCCAGCTACTTGGGAGGCTGAGGCAAGAGAATAGCTTAAGCCCAAGAGTTGGAGGTTGCCCACGGTACTCTACCAAGGGCAACATAGACTCCATCTCAAAAAGAAAGAAAGAAAGAAAATCATAAAAATTATTCAGTCCTGAAGTCTACTTTCTTTCTTGTTTTTTGAGACAGTGGAGACTCACTCAGTTGCCCCAGCTAGACTACAGTGACATCATCATAAGCTCACTGCAGCCTCAGATTCCTGGGCTCAGGTGATCTGTTTCAGACTCCCAAATAACTAAGTCTACAGGCACATGTCACCATGCACTGCTCCTAAATTCTACTTTAAATGTACTGTTTTAACAGCTACTTATGGGATGAGCACAATGTGTCTATAGTCCTAGCTACTGAAGAGGCTGGGTGGGAGGATTATTTAAATAGCTCAGGATTTTTGAGACCAGTCTGGGCAACATAGCAAGACCTTATTCCTAAAATAAATAAAGCAAAAAAAATGTACAAAGCTGTATGTGAGTGGTTGTTTAGAAGTGTATACATCAGAATATGTAACCAAGATAGTGCTTTGAGTATATTTAAAGGCATTATAAATATAATTTTTACAGTAAGCAGTCCTGTCTACTGCCTAGAATAAGGAAGTTTAGCTTCTGAATTTTAACTCAATTAGAGTTTACTCAAATGACAATTAAGATAAATTTTCCTTTCATTATAACTTGAGTGATCACTAGGTGTCACTAATAAGCAAACCTTTTTTTTTTTTGAGACAGCTTCAAGCTGTGTCACAGCTTACAGCAACCTCCAACTCCTAGGCTTAAGCGCTTCTCTTGCCTTAGCCTCCCAAGTAGCTGGGACTACAGGCGCCCGCCACAACGCCTGGCTATTTTTTGATCTTAGTTGTTGTCGTTGTTTGGCAGGCCTGGGCTGCATTCGAACCCGCCAGCTCTGGTGTATGTGGCTGGCACCTTAGCCCCTTGAACTATAGGCATCGAGCCATAAGCAGACATTTTTATAGCATTTAAGTAGGCAAATATTGATAATAAACATAGATTTGTAGGCTGCAAATTTTTAAACTCTTGTTTTTTAAGTTTCAAATATATGTGTATTAAGGATTCCAAATACTATTGTTTATGTGAGCTAAATTTTTTTTTTTTTTTTTTTTTTTTTTTTAGGCAGGGTCTCTTTCGCCATAGGTAGAGAGCTGTGACATCATAGCTCATAGCAACCTCAAACTCCTGGGCTCAAGCAATCCTGCTACCTAAGCTCTCCAAGTAGTTGAGACTACTGACTCTTGCCATGACGCCTGACTGTTCTTCTATTTTTAGTAGAGGAGGGGTCTTGCCTTACTTAGGCTGGTCTAGAACTCCTCAGTTCAAGCAATCCACATGCCTCAGCCTCCCAGAGTGCTAGAATTACAGACTTTAACCACCATGCCTTGCCTGGTCAAATTTCATAGTATTTACTAAATACCAATTTAAACAAATATAAACTATTTATTAAAATTGAATCCGTTACTTACTAACATGAGTGTTTTTCTTTAACAACAGTATTTTCCAAAACAATATTTATTGCCTAGGCGCAGTGGCTCACATTTGTAATCCTAGCACTCTGAGAGGCCAAGGCAGGTGGATAGCCTGGGCTCAGGAGTTTTAGTCCCCTATCTCTACTAAAAATAGAAAAACTAGCCAAGCATTGTAGTGTGCACTTGTAGTTCTAGCTACTCAAGAGGCTGAGGCAAGAGGATCTCTTGAACCCAAGGTTTGAGGTTGCTGTGAGCTATGATGCCACCATACTACCCATGGCAACAGAGACTTTGTCTCAACAAAATAAAATAAAAAGTGTTTTAAGTTTCATCACCACTACCAAAGATTCTGTTTTAGTAAGCCTGGCATTCTCCTTTTGTTGGTTTGTTATAAAGCTCTCCGAAGATTGTGGTGTGTAGTCCAGCTTTGAGAATCTGTTACCTTTGATGTTGTTTTTAAAGGTAGAATGATAAAGCTATGAATTTGAAGAAATTGTTTCTACCATCTTTGATCTAATTACAGACTCCTGTTACAGTGAAAAGTATTGTCAGAAAGGAAAACTCTTAATGTTTCATCTTTTCTTCCTCCCAGAATTTGATCCTCCAGCTCCCTTTGTTACTCGCTTTTTGAACACAAGAGCAATGAAGGAAACCTTTAAAAGCTACATGGAATTGCTTGTTAGCATTGCCTTGGACCCTGACACAATGCAAGCCTTAGAGAAGAGCAATGGTACAGTCTCCTAAGTAGTACTTTCTGGATGTTTAAAAAAATTCTTATCTGTCATACGTGTATACGTGATACTGTAATATATACTATAATTGTCATAGGTATATCTTAATCTTATAAAATGGTCATATTTTTTCATGCATTATCTGAATGTTCATACAACTTTATACTGAAACTATTTTTCTACTTGTAGGAAAATTGTATACTTTCAGTTCTAGAATATATTTCATCCTTGTAGTATTGCACTAAGTATCTGTATTACACTAAATATCTGTATTATATGAAAGGTTGTATGTCATTATATTCTGTTTTCCAGTAATGAGAAAGATGAGTCAGAGGATAATGGTATAAAGATTAAAATTGTATGTTTGTATCTATAGTAAAAGGTATATCACAGAAAATTATTTTAATCAATTGGTATTAATGTATGCATTGAGTTATGTCAATATGATTCCTTTTATTCTTTATTGATTTTCTCTTATTGTAAAATAGGGATGAAATTGATAAATGAAATAAAGGGACACAATTCATAGGTCTAACATTGCTTAGTAACATTTACCCTTTAGTTATTATTAACGTTCACCAAAGCCTAGTAAAAGAATGAAAAGATTAATGAGCCAGTTTCCTTCACTATTCTGTCAAAATAAGTTGTACACATATAAGACCAAAAGATAGTAACAAAGAGGAGTCAGTAACAATACAGTTCAACAGTAAATATGCTCTGTCTTCCTCTGAAATCCATGTACTTGAGATTATTTTAGGAATCTTGTGTTCATTGGAAAGAATATAGTGAGAATATGTAAGGAGGTTTAGTGCTTTGAATATGTATTCAAGCTTTTCAAATATTAGTTTATTGCTGCAACATGCGTAGTGTGTGTGTATGTACAGTCATGTGTTCCTTAATGATAGGGTGCTTTCTGAAAAGTGCATTGTCAGGTGATTTTTGTCATTGTGCTAATGTCATATGGTATACTTAGACAAACTTAGATGAAACTGCCTACTACACACTTAGCCTTTGGCTCCTAGGCTATAAACCTATACCACATGTTACTGTGCTGAGTACTCTAGGCAACTTTTAACACAATGGTAAGTATTCATGTATCTAACCATGTTTAAACATAGAAAAGGAACAGTACTAATGTATTATAATCTTAAGGAAACAAGGTCATACATGGGGTTCATCTGACAAAACATCATTATGGGGGCATCTCCTGTGGCTCACGGAGTAGGGCGCAGGCCCCATATACCGAGAGTGGCAGGTTCAAGCCCAACCCGGGCCAAAACAAAACAAACAAACAAAAAACCCACATCATTATGCATCACATGACTATATGTACTGTTTTATTATTATACACTTTTTTTTTTTGAGACAGAGTCTCATTTTGTTGCCTGCAGTATAGTGCCATGGTGTCATAGTTCACAGCAACCTCAAATCTTTGGGCTCTAAGGGCTTTAAGGCTCTGAATTGTCTTGCCTCGGCCTCCGGAGTAGCTGGGCCTACAAGTACCTGCCGCAATACCCGGCTAATTTTAGAGACAGGGCCTCTGGCTCAGGCTGGTCTTGAATCTGTGAGCTCAGGCAGTCCACCCGTCTCAGCCTCTCAGAGTGCTAGGATTACAGGCATGAGCCTCCACGCCTGGCCTTATTTCTACACATTTAGACACATGTTATTCTACTTCAGCCTTAAATTGTCATAGCCATTTTATGAATAAAGGCAGTGAGGCTCAGCCTAAGACACTTGTTTAAGGGCTTATAATTTATAATTACCAGAGACCTGGATTAAAATCCAGAGTCTTAACTCAGTGCCTATAGCTCAATAGTTACGGACACTGGGCACATACACCAAGACTGGTGGGTTTGAACCCAGCCTGGGCCTGCTAAACAACAATGACAACTACAACAACAACAAAAAGTAGCCGGGCATTGTGCTAGGCACCTGTAGTTCCAGCTACTTGGGAGGCTGAGGCAAGAGAATTGCTTAAGCCCAGGAGTTGGAGGTTGCTGTGAATTGTGACACAATGGCACTTTACTGAGGGCATAAGACTCTGTCTCCAGGTAAAAAAAAAAAATCCAAAGTCTTCTAATTTCTGGTCCAGTGCTTTTCTCACAATATAATTGAGAAGATAATCTGTATCTCAGTCATTTTAGAGTAGTATAGAGCTAGAAGGGGACAGTAGAGATTACCTAATCTAAAACATGTATTTTATAGTTCAAAACAGATTAGATATATTTCCTAAAGTCTGAGAACAAGTTAGAGGCTGAAGAACCATATTAAGGCCTGGCGCAATGGCTAACGCCTGTACTCCTAGCACTCTAGGAGGCTGAGGTGGGTGGATTGCTTGAGCTCACGAGTTCAAGAACCAGCCTGAGCAAGAGTGAGACCCCCATCTCTAAAAATAGCCAGGCATTGTGGTGGACACCTGTAGTTCCAACTACTTGGGAGGCTGAGGCAAGAGGATCACTTGAGCCCAAGAGTTTGAGGTTGGTGTGAGTTATGATGCCATGGCACTCTTACTGAGGGCAACACAGTGAGACTCTAATCTAAAAAAAAAGGCTTGACTCCCGTAGCTGAGTGGTTAGGGATTCAGCCACATATACCCAGCCCAGGCCTGCTAAACAAGTGGCCAGTGCCTATAGTCCCAGCAACTTGGGACGCCAAGGCAAGAGAATTGCTTAAGCCCAAGAGTTTGAGTTGCTGTGAGCTGTGACACCATAGCACTCTACTGAGGGTGATATAATGAAACTCTGTCTCAAAAAAATAACCATAATTAAAACTCAGTTATCCTGTGAATGGGGGACCACTAGGTTGCTTAGGAGGGGTGAACCAGCCCAGGTTGGAAACAGAGCAGGTCAAAACTCTTGTGCTGACTGGTAATGGGATCATGCCTATGAATATTTATTTCTGGGTATTTATATTTTGAAAGTTATTTTAATTGCTTATCAGTAGTTTCTGATTTTTTTTTCCATTTAATACAAGGGGAGGAAAGAAATTTGAAAGGATACATTTAAAAATAATTCACAAATATATTTTTAGGATGGTAATTAAAATCCATTAGCATATGAAATATAATTATTTGGACAAATTATTAAATAGCCTGATTTAAAATACTTAATGCAACACCAAAATTTATACTCTGATAATGCTCTTCTTTCTTTTTTTTTTTTTTTTTTTTTTAATTACAATTTTCACTTTGTCACCCTTGATAGAATGCTGTGGTGTCATAGCTCCCAGCAACCTCTAACTCTTGGGCTTAAGCAATTCTCTTGCTTTAGCCTCCCAAGTAGCTGGGACTACAGGTGCTCCCCACAACTCCCAGCTATTTTTTTTTTGTTGGTAGTTCGAACCTGCCTGCCTTGGTGTACATGGCCGGCACCCTACTCATTAAGCTATGGGCACCCCCTGATAATGCTTTTCTTTCTTTTTCTTTTCTTTTTTTTTTTTTCTTTGCAGAGACAGTCTCACTTTATCACCCTTGGTAGAGTGCCATGGCATCACACAGCTCACAGCAACCTCCAACTCCTGGGTTCAGAGTATTCTCTTGCCTCAGCCTCCCGAGTAGCTGGGACTACAGGTGCCCGCCATAACGCCTGGCTGTTTTTTTTGTTTGTTTTGCAGTTTGTCCAGGGGCCAGGTTTGAACTTGCCACCCTTGGTATATGGGATTGGCACCCTACTCACTGAACCACAAGCACTGCCCCAACACCTAACTATTTTATTTTATTTTTTTTCAGAGACAGAGTCTCACTTTATCGCCCACAGTAGAGGGCTGTGGCATCACAGCTCACAGAAACCTCCACCTTTTGGGGGCCTACGCCATTCTCCTGCCTCAGCCTCCCAAGTAGCCGGACTACAGGCCCCCGCCACAACGCCCAGCCATTTTTGTTGCAGTTTGGGCAGGGCTGGGCCTGAACCGACCAGCCTCAGTATATGAGGCTGGCACCCTACTTACTGAGCCACAGGCACCGTCCTACCTGGCTATTTTTTGTTGCAGTTTGGTCGGGGCCGGGTTCGAACCCACCACTCTAGTTATATGGGTCTGGTGCCCTGAGCCATAGGCGCCACACTAGTGTCCCCTTTTCTAAAGTAACTTTTGCCTCTGTTTTGTTTTTTATTTTTTTGGGTTTTTTGGAGACAAAGTCTCACTATGTCACCCTTGGTAGAGTGCCATGATGTCACAGCAACCTCAAACTCTTGGGCATAATCGATTCTCTTGCCTCAGCCTCTGAAGTAACTAGGACTACAGGTGTTCACCACAACACCTGGCTATTTTTTTGTTGTAGATCATCGTTGTTTTTAGCAGGCCCAGGCAGGTTCGAACCTGCTAGTGCCCTAACCACTGAGCTATGGCCACTGAGCCTGCCTTTTATATTTTTGACACTGGGTTTTGATGATTTCTCTTCCCCTACTTTTTCTTGCTTCAAATTATTGAATGAAGAATTATCACTAGGATGGCTTGGTGCCCATAGCACAGTGGTTATGGCTCCAGCCACATATACCAAGGCTAGTGGATTCGAGCCCAGCCCGGGCCAGCTAAACAACAATGATAACTGCAACAAAAATAGCCTGGTGTTGTGGCAGGTGCCTGTAGTCCCAGGTACTTGGGAGGCTGAGGCAAGAGAAACACTTAAGCCCAAGAATAGGAGGTTGCTGTGAGCTGTGACACCACAGCACTCTACTGAGGGTAATATAGTAAGACTATCTCTTTAAAAAAAAAAAAAAAAACAAACGAATTATCACATGGAGTAGGCCAGGCATGCTAGCCCAGGCCTTATAATCTTAGCATTCTGGCAGGCTGAGGCAGGAGGGTCACTTGAGCTTAGCAGTTCAAGACCAACTTGAACAAGAGAGAAACCTTGTCTCTACTAAAAATGGAAAAATTAGCTGAGCATTGTAGCAAGCACCTGTAGTCCCAGCTACTCACTTGAGTCCAGGAGGTCGAGGTTGCTGTGAGAGCTAAGCTGACTCTACCATACTCTAGCCTGGGCAGCAGAGTGAGAGACTGTCTCACTTTTTTAAAAAAAGATACCTTTGTCCTCATACTCAGTATTTTATAAAATTTGACATTGGATCAGTTTGTATTTTATGACACTGTGATTGTTTGGATTATTCAAATGGTAAGTAAGGTCTGGAGAAATTACGCAGTTTGCCCATTGGTCACATAGCTTCCAACTGTCAGTTCTAATTCAGCTAAAACCCAGGACTTTTGATTACAGTGCAGAGCATGTCCCATCATAATACTGGCTCTTTCTCACTTGCTATTATAAACCTACCTTTTGAGGTAGCCTTTGTTCAGAAAGGTTCATGTCCAATTTTTTACAAGCAATATTTTACAAAAGCCAATGAATTTAATGTCTTTTAATATGTAAATATTTTGAGAAAAATTGGATTTTTACAAGTTTTATGTTAATAGATTGTCCTATTATAATTTTCTTTCAGATGAGCTACTTTTACCTCATATGAAAAAAATAGATGGCATGCTAAATGATAACCGAAAGAGACTGCTTTTGAATCTTCACTTGGATCAGTCATTCAAGGTATTTCCTTCAATGATTTAATAGCAAAACTCAGTGGCAATCATAGTCTTTAGTATCATGGGAAGGAAAATTTATGTAAGTCATTCTTTTACAAAATTTTTTGCCTAACAAAAAAATTTGGTTTTAGGCCAGACATAGTGGCTCACACCTGTATAATCCTAGAACTTTGGGAGGCTGAGGCAGGTGGGTCACCTGAGCTTTACGAGTTTGAGACCAGCCTGAGCCAGAACCAGACCTCATCTCTAAAAATAGCCGGGCGTTGTGGCCGTCACCTGCAGTCCAAGGTACTTGGGAGGCTGAGACTGAATTGCTTGAGCCCAAGAGTTTGAGGTTGCTATGAGCTGTGATGCCATAGCACTATACTGAGGGTGACAAAATAAGACTATGCCAAAACTTTTTTTTGTTTGTTTTTATTCATTGTGGATCTGTTTAGCTTCTCTTTTTAGTGCTAATCATTTGCTTTTCTCTTCTTAAATTCATTTTTTAATCATTTATGTTTATCTCTTATTCATTCTATAAAATAATCTCTAGCTTTCCATAATGGCAGTATCGTAGCTAAAGAGGTTCATTTGAGGCATGAGTATTACTAATAAAAAATAAAATAATTTCCAGATGTTTTCCAAAAGTATTTCAAATTACCATATTCAAATCTTATTTTTCTTTTCTTTTTTTGGTCTGGAGCTGGGTTTCAACCTGCCACCTCCGGTATATGGGGCCGGCGCCCTACTCCTTTGAGCCACAGGCGTTGCCCCAAATCTTGATTTTTTTTTCTTTTTTTGGTCTGGAGCTGGGTTTCAACCTGCCTCCTCTGGTATATGGGGCCAGCGCCCTACACCTTTGAGCCACAGGCATTGCCCCAAATCTTGTTTTTCTTTTAAATCTTTTCAAAATGTTCATATTTCATGTATAATTAAAATTAGCCATTTCTTAGTATAGTTATTAAAATTCCCTTTACTTCATTTACCAATAACTGAGGAAAATTTGATTTTTAAATAATGGTAAGAGGTATGTATAATTACATGTGTAAATTTATTTGGCAGCATAAATTGGTTTTGGTGTTATCAGAGGTATATAATGAAATCTAATGTAAACTGAGGTAAACTGAGAATATTTGGCCAGGCACAATAGTTCTTGCCTGTAATCCTAGCATTCTGGGAGGCTAAGGTGGGTGGTTTGCTTGAAGCCAGGAGTTCGAGATCAGCCTGAACAAGAGTGAGACCCCCATCTACTAAACATAGAAAAACTGAGGCAAGAGAATTGCTTGAGTCAAAGATTTGAAGGTTGCTATGATCTATGATGATGCCATAGCACTCTACCCAGGTCAACAGAGTGAGACTTTATCTCAAAAAGAAATAAAAGGGTGGCGCCTGTGGGTCAGTGGGTAGGGTCCCAGCCCCATATACCGAGGTTGGTGGGTTCAAATCCGGCCCCAGCCAAACTGCAACAAAAAAATAACAGGGTGTTGTAGCAGGCACCTATAGTCTCAGCCTCAGGAGGCTGAGGCAAGAGAATCGCCTAAGCCCAGGAGTTGGAGGTTGCTGTGAGCTGTGTGATGCCACGGCATTTTACCAAGGGTGATAAGATGAGACTCTGTCTCTATTAAAAAAAAAAAAAAACTTAGAAAATTTATTATACTATTAGCAACTTATTAATCAAAATTTCTAGATTTTCTTATTCCAAGTGCTATAACGTCATCACACTTACAGTCATTTGATTATATCTAATTTGAGAAACTTTTTAAAAAATACAGTAGTATAGGCTGGGCATGCTGGCTCAGGCCTTGCAATCCTAGCACTCTGGGAGACCAGGAGATTAAGATGGCTTCAGCTCAGTTCAAGACGAGCCTGAGCAAAAACAAAACCCTGTCTCTATTAAAAATAGAAAAATTAGCTGAATATGGTGGCTCACACTTCTAGTCTCAGCTACTCAGATGGCTGAGGCAGGAGAATTGAGTGAGCTCAGGAGTTCAAGATTGCTATGAGCTAGGCTAAGGCCATGGCACTCTAGCTCAGGTGACAGAGCAGGATTCTGTCTTTAAAAAAAGTACATTTGTATAGCTTATTCATGTCCCTATTTACTAGTCATGTATTCTTCACTGCACTTGAAGGAAAAAACAATTCAGAAACTAGTAAGAAGTCCAGGACTAAGAATTTTAGTCTCTGATTTCTTCTCCAGTATTTTTTACCTATTGCAGTCTTCAAATGAAATACCCTTTCGGGCTGCACCTGTGGCTCAGTGAGTAGGGTGCCTGCCCCATATACTGAGGATGGTGGGTTCAAACCTGGCCCTGGGCAAACTGCAACAAAAAAATAGCCAGGCGTAGCTTGGCACCTGTGGCTGAAGCAGCTAAGGCACCAGCCACATACACCTGAGCTGGCTGGTTCGAATCCAGCCTGGGCCCGCCAAACAACAATGACGGTTGCAACCAAAAATAGTCGGAAGCTGAGGCAAGAGAATCACCCTAAGCCCAAGAGCTGGAGGTTGCTGTGAGCTGTGATGCTACAGCACTCTACTGAAGGCATCAGAGTGAGACTCTGTCCCTCACAACCCCAAAAGAAATAGTGTTTTGGGAAATAACCATCTTTTCTGAAGACAAAGAGAAGTTCTTAGGTGTGTGTTTTCTAAAGATCAACTGAAGCAGTGGGACACGGTGGCTAACGCCTGTAATCCTAGCACTCTGGGAGGCCCAGGCAAGTGGAGTACTTGAGCAAGAGCAAGACCTATCTCTACTTAAAGTAGAAAAATTAGCCAGGCATTGTGGTAGCACCTATAGTCCCAGCTTCTCAGGAGACTTAGGGAAGAGGACTGGTTGTGCCCAGGAGTTTGAGGTTACTGTAAGCTAGGCTATACTCTAGCCTAGGGCAACAGAGTGAGACTGTGTCTCAAAAAATAATAATAATGTCAAACCAGTTCTCCAATAACTTGTGTTAAAATAAACTCATTATTTGGAATTTAATAAACTCATTAAATATTTAAAGCTTTTGCAATAGTTTATGATGAACAACTGAAAAATTAATTTTTGCATAATTATTTCACAGGAAATAAGATCTAATTTTGTAAAGGTATTCTGGTAAATTTCATATAAAGCAATTTGCCTTTCAAGGCCAATTTATCTAGTATTAAATGTTAGAATAATTTCAAGTAAAAAGTATCATAAATAGATTTTAAAAGATTTTCTCTTCATTAGAAATAATTAACATGATTTCCCAGGATGATCTTGGTAATTTTAGGAATAAATCCTGAAGTCTTTTGAAGTTAATGATGCTCTGTCTTCCTCTGAAATGCATATACTTGAGATTATCTTGGGCATCTTGTGCTCATTGGAAAGATTTAAATTTTCTCTCTTTTTCGTAAGGTATTTATTGTTTCTAAATTCAGAGTCCATTTTTAATCTTTAAATTCCATTTATTTTAAATAGTAACTCTGGATCTTAACTTTTTAAAGACTAGGCATGTAAAAAGCACAAATAATCTGAGCTTGTAATGAAGCTAGAAATTGATATCTCACTGTGGCAGGAAATAGCAAAAGTTTTACTATTTCAGTCAAATGCAGTTTAGTTCCCTCATATACTTTACACTAAGAAGAAGTTAGGCTATTTTTTAAATGTATCCTATGTATTTTAATGTTATTATTTTCAGGGTCACAATACAAGTGTTTGGAAACAGTGTAAGAGTTTAAGAAAGTGACATTAAAGGTTGTAAATAGTTATACATATAAAACAGTTGATCTTACCAAATGCTTATTGCATTCTGAATCATAAATATGGGAGCACTTCAACTGTTTTAGTATCAAAATAATAAATGATGCTAGTAGCTAATTACATTTTATAAAGCTACAGCCTCACTAAATTTAGCTGTATATGTCATTAAATTATTGTTTATAAATTTTCATGTCTGAAGTGCATAAGCATGCCAATGGCTTTTAAAGAATATAGTGGTATAGAAAAATTTGTCAGGCATGTGATGTGTACCTGTAGTCCCAGCTACTTAGGGGGCTGATGCAGAAGGATTGCTTGAGCCCAGGAGTTTCAGATTGCACACTAGCCCAGGTGACAGAGCAAGACCCTGCCTCAAAAAAAGAAAAGAGTGGAGTGGAATTGTTTTTACCACATGGCCACAGTAACTATATTGTCAATGCTGATTACTATGTCATTATGTTCAGAAAACTAGACAAGGTGTTTTCAGACTTTATCTCACAGGTACTTCTGCAGTCAAAAGCAGCAAAAGAGGTGCTGTAGGAGAGAAGCATTGCAGTGTTTCTGGTTCTCTGTCTTCATCTTCATCCAGGATCAAATGACTTCTTTATAGCTGGGCTCAATCAACCACATTTCAAGGGATAGCAGTGGTTTGAGTGATTGAACTTTGATGAAATTTATATATGCCCTTTTGTGCCTTAAAGCCAGAGAGGCATTACTAGAAAGAGCTCTCTGCCTTATTTAGGGTCCCCACAGAGTGGTGTGCTATTGCATAAATAGGCAGGTCATAAGATTGGCTCAGATTCAAGGAATGGGGAGATAGATTCCACATTAGATAGGATGAGATACAAAGAATTTGTGACCATGATTAACCCCCTCCACATGTGTATGTCTGTGCATATGTATGTATATATTTACCACATCCCCTTATTAAACACACTCTGGGTATATGTGTATATGTGTGTGTTTCTAAATTTTGAATAATTGGCAGTAGTTTAGGTTAGTTTTCTTCTGGTGTCAATTCTCTTGCTTCATTATTTTAAAGAATGCTTTGGAAAGTTTTCCTGAACTAACAATAATTACTCGAGACTCTAAAGCAAAAAGTGGAGGACCTGCTATTTCTAAAATCAAAATGAATGGCAAAGCTTATAATAAGAAAACCCTAAGGACTTCTAAAACAACCGCTAAATCTGCACAGGTAAGTATATACTGATTAATGTAACGATAAATTTTGTTGATGTAATTCCTACTTAAAACATTGAAATAAGCAAATGTTGTGGGCAGGGCACCGGCCCCACATACCAAGGGTGGTGGGTTCAAACCTGGCCCCGGCCAAACTGCAACAAATAAATGGCCAGGCGTTGTGGCAGATGCCTATAGTCCCAGCTAGTTGGGAGGCTGAGGCAAGTGAATCGCCTAAGCCCAGGAATTGGAGGTTGCTGTGAGCTGTGTGACACCACAGTACTCTACCATGGGCGATAAAGTGAAATTCTGTCTCTACGAAAAATAAAGAAAGAAAAAAATAACGAAATATTGTACTGTGCTGTCTCTAGGTGTGAAGTCTTTTCAGGCAGGAATAAACAGTTTTGGCCTCAGGAACAGATTGCTATTGTTTATTATTTTTCTCCAATGCCTGGCCCAGTATCTGGCATATAATAAGTGGTCACCAATTTCCTAAATAAACTAATGGAAATCATCCCATGTTTGTATTCATAAATTTGCATGTAGTATTTTATTGGTAAGATTTTATCATATGCAAAACGTTATTTTGAAATATGTATACATCATAAGAGTGGCTAGTTCAAACTAATTAATATATGCATTACATGTGTATATAATTGTAATTAAATACAAGTGCACACAGGTAAATGAGCATGCATATAGTAAGAAAATGTATTTCATGTCTGCAAAGTCATTAAAAGTAGAGTTTGCTCATATTGAAACATAGTATAAATTATGAGAAACAGTTTGGCTACATACATGAAAAATGTATTCTGTAGAAACACATTTCACAAATGCATAAATTTGGTCATTGCAGAATTATTCATAAGAGCCATCAAGTTGTATATCATAAGTGTGAGGTTGGATATATAAAGAACCACCAGACAATTTAATACTGTTTACTTTGCAAAAGGAAAAAAATTGTTTATTCTTTCAAAAAAGCAAATCTTTGAGTGTATGAAGTGTGTCAAATGAAAGCACCAGGGATACAGTAACAAACACCCATTAAAAATCTTTGCCCTTGGTTGGGCACCCTAGTTCAGAAATTAGGGCACCAGCCACATACACCGAGGCTGACAAGTTCGAGTCCAGCTCAGGCCTGCTAAACACGGACAACTACAACAACAAAACAAAAAAAACTTTGCCCTCATACAATTTATGTTCCAAGGAGAGGGACAGATACATGTAATAAATGGAAAGATAGTCAGTTTTTAGTTAGGTAAAAAGCAAATGGAAAAAGGAAAAGCTGGAGGACAAGATGTACGTATGATTCCTTTTACATTATAGAATTAATGTTATTGATACGTTATACCTAGGGGAAAAACATGAAAGAACATATAACATATTGTTAGCCTTGTTTATCTCTAAAGTAAGAATCAGATTATAGAAAGCTTTTGCTTCTTGCAGGGGTCCTCAAACTATGGCCCATGGGCCATATGCGGCAGTGTGATTATATTTGTTCCCGTTTTGGTTTTTTACTTCAAAATAAGATATGTGCAGTGTACATAGGAATTTGTTCATAGCTTTTTTTTTGTTTAACTATAGTCCAGCGCTCCAACGGTCTGAGGGACAGTGAACTGGCCCCCTGTTTAAAAAGTTTGAGGACCCCTGCATGGGCTCAGCACCTGTGGCTCAAGCAGCAAAGGCACCAGCTGAGCTGGCGGATTCAAATCCAGCCTGGGCTCGCCAAACAACAATGACGGTTGCAACGAAAAAAGAAAAAAAAAGGCAGGCGTTGTGGCAGGCACCTGTACTCCCAGCTACTTGGGGAGGCAGAGGCAGGAGAATCGCTTGAGCCCAGGAGTTGGAGGTTGCTGTGAGCTGTGATGCCACGGCACTCTACCCAGGGCAACAGCTTGAGGCTCTGTTTCAAAAAAAAAAAAAAAGACATCCTATATGTTTAGTGTTTGGATTTTTCTATAGTGTTTACATTTTTTTTCATATAATGCATATTTATATTCAGGAAAAAGAATTAAGATTTTAAAATATAATTTAAATTCTTATTTTCAATAAGAATATTAATACAACCTAATTACCTACCTATGTAAGTCATTTCCAAGATTCCCTTTGAGACTTTTGATCTAGTATAAAGAGTTCTTGGCTCAGATGTTCTGTGAAATGTAACTATAAACTTTTTTCTTTTTATAGGAGTTTTCTGTTGATCCAGAGAAAATACAGTTGTATGCTTTGTATCATTCACTGCATCACTATAAATATCATGTTTATCTGATATGTAAGGATGAGGTAATTTCTTCTCATTTATTTGAAGGAGAAATAAATATTGTTCTGAAGTTAAAGGAGACTCTAGTTATAGTATTTTAAATGTTTTAAAGAAAATTACAGGGTTGCACCTGTGGCTCAGTGAGTAGGGCGCCAGCTCCATATACCAAGGGTGGCGGGTTCAAACCCGGCCCCAGCCAAATAGCTGTGTGTTGTGGCGGGTGCCTGTAGTCTCAGCTACTTGGGAGGCTGAGACAAGAGAATCACCTAAGCCCAAGAGCTGGAGGTTGCTATGAGCTGTGACGCCACGGCACTCTACCAAGGGCAACAAAGTGAAACTCTGTCTCTGAAAAGAAAGAAAAGAAAAATATATCTGTATTTATTTTGCCCATATAATATTTTGTAAATAATTACTTGATGATTTTTTCTTCTAAGTCTCCCTGCTATGTTTTGTGCTCACATTAATCTAAATCACAAAACCTCTAGGATGGACTCATTCCACTTAATTGCAGAGAAATGGAATTTTGTGCCTTGATGTAGAGAAATGAAAGTTAAAATTTTATATGTGACAGCAATACTACCTTGTGGATGGGATACAAAGATCAATTTCCTCAGATAAGTTAAATGGTTATAGGTAGTACTACTTCATTGACTAGCATCATCACTTTAATTAAAAGGATTAAGTTTGTCCAAGGCTATATACCCAATGTGTCTGACAATAGTCTGATATGGAAGGATGTTCATGAGTCTAACTTTTATTTAGCAAAGGAGAAAGAAATATAACATGCAAAACATGTTGACTAGCCACAGTATCTATCTATCAGAATGATAGTCCCAGCTACTTGGGAAGCTGAAACCGAGGATTACTTGAGCCTAGGAATTGCAGACCATCCTGGGCAAAATATGAGACTAAATCACTACAAAGAAAAGAAAGGAAAATAATAACATAGACTATTTTTATGATATTCTGAAGTATAGAATTGACCCCCAACTTTGTCATTCAGCTTTTAATACAATTGGAAGAAACTGAGAAAGTTTGAAGCACTTTCCGTAGCCTTCCTTTTTGCCTCTGAGCAGACAAAAATGAGAGGATCAGATCTCATCCAAATTTATCTGAAGTATTGACTCTCTATGAATAGGAAAAAACATATCAGTAGTTGTAGGTAAATTAATTTCATTCCATTCAAAATAAAAGAGTAAGCTCTTGAAAAGAACTTAAGTATAAAACAATAAGAATGTGCTAGCACTTTGGGATACTGAGGCAGATGGATTGCTTGAGCTCAGGAGTTCAAAACCAGCCTGAGCAAGAGTGAGACCCTCTCACTACTAAAAAGAGGAAAAAACTAGCCAGGCATAGTGGCAGGTGTCTATAGCCCAAGTTACCTGGGAGGCTGAGGCAAGAGGATCACTTGAGCCCATGAGTTTGAGGTTGCTGTGAGCTATGATGACACCACAACACTCTACAAAGGGCAACAGAGTGAGACTCTGTCTAAAAAAAAAAGGGATAAGTATAAGCTAATGTTGCAATTTTCTTCATTTTAGATTTCTTCAGTACAGAAAAAAAATGAAGATTTAGGACAGGAGGAAATTGTTCAACTTTGCATGAAAAATGTAAAATGGGTGGAGGACCTATTTGAAAAATTTGGAGAACTTCTAAATCACGTACAGCAGAGATGTTCCTGACATTTCCACAAAAAATCCCATCTCTTTTATAGCACTAATGAAATGGCGGATGAGGGTGGTCAAAGATAATCAGATGTCAAGCATGGTCTGCTGTAGGCCTGCCTGCTTCCATCATGAATTTTCATCACAACCTCTGCTAAAGGACCGCGGTGCTGCCAAGGAAGGCAGTCTCCCGGAAATGGACCTAAATCCCACCACATTTTTATCCTAATGAATGACTTTTCTATTTTATAAACCATTGAGTAACTTGAGTTTTATTTTCAGAAATGTTTTTTGACAAATGATGAAGCATGCACTAAATATAATTTTTCTTTATTGCTAGAGAAATAACACTTAAGTAACTTGATTATTTTTTTTTTCTGATTCTGGCTAAATACCAGAATGAAAGAGAAGTGGCAGAAAGCATATGTTTGTATTCCTGTCTGGCCACAAAACCGAAAGTATTGTACATTATGTAAACAGACCTGGTGTGATATGACATCCCGTGTGAGAATATCTTCAATTTAAAATACGAAATTCAGAAGCTGCATTCTGCTTTATGGACTCCTTTTACTCTTAACATGTTCAGGAAACTGAATGTGGAATTGGTGCAATTCTGTGACTGCTTTTTGTGTCAAATTATATTGCAATGAAAAAAACAATGACATACTATTTTCCCTATCTCAAAGAAAAGTATTTTCATTTTTACTGTTTTTTCCTTTGGAAAATTTTCAATTGTACATTTTATTTCACTCATAGTTGTATTTTTCACAAGGGAAATGTTGTGGTTATAAATATGTTTGATGTATCTGTATTACACTTTTCATTATTTTCAGTAAATCTTATTTAGTTATATGTCGAATTTCTATTGTGAATTCTATCTTGAGTAATCATTTTTGTTCATACAGCTTTTTTTCAGTGTTGTCCAGAATATGCATTCAGTACTAGAATTAGTTTAGCTTTATAAATGGGGCTGTGTTAAACACTGCAGTACTTTTCTAAATTAGCATCTGACCAAGTGAATTGTCAAGGTAAAAATCTAACATACATTTTGAAGAATGAAACCGATAATTGGACTATATGCAGTGTTAAACACAGCTTCTTGTAACTCTTAGAACTGGAAGTGGTAGAGCTCTCCTTTTGGTGCCTTTCCAACCTTTATACACACTATTGTAGCTTTCTTAAGTTTGATAGCTTATGTTTCAAGTAGTTTAGCTGAGACAGTGAATGTATTAGGTTCAACATGACCTTGTGGTTTATTTGTGTTTGCCAACAGGATGCCTTATTTGTTTGAAAAAAAAAATTTACTAGTGTCATCCTAAACCTCTCCTTTTTTAGGATTGTGAAAAAATTGTTGATCATCATACTTTCGTTTATTTTACCACCATTTAGTGCCTTAAGTCCTATCAAGAAAGCAGTGTTACTGCTCAATGCCCAAATAAGACACCCTTATGTGCATATTGCTATTGTCTTGATTTTCAGTTCACAAGCCAACTTCTTATACTTAAAAAAAAAAAAATCAGTAAACTGGGAAAGAATTAAAGGTAACACATGAGTTAAGAATAAAGCATTGTAGCATTGGGTGAAAAAATGAGTGCTTGAGTTAAGCTTACATATTTATTTCTGATGGTTATCTTATTTAAAGCAATAATCTTTAATGTTGTACCTGCCATTAAACTAGGAACTCAATAATGGAAGTTTCTCTCAAGGTTTAAATGTTCGATTTATGAAAGTTTTTTAAAACCTGTTTGGGCAGCTTATTTTGAAAACAAAAGTAATCTATTAGGTTCATTTTGCCTAACTCATATGGGAGATGCAGAGATTATTGGCAGTAGAAGCATCATAAAATGAGTTTTATAGGGGAAAAGCATAGGAAGCAGCCATATTTCTTTCAGATAGTATTGACTCTGTACTGAACTGGTATCTTTCATTTCCAAAATGCACAGTAGGGAACTACATCTCCTAATGTAGTGTTACAAGTATACATATTTTTATTACTCCCCCAACTTTCTTTCCTAAATCATTCATTGATGGGTTTAAATATTTTTAAAAACTGCCTTCCATTTAGGTAGCTCTTGAAGTAGATGTTTGAATTCACTGACCACATTTTCTTCATGATAAGCCCCATGGAAAAACAAAGATGTTTCCTTAAAGTTAATCTAATGTTTCCCACAGAAAATAACCCAATTCCTTTTCAGCTACAGTTGTCCTTAAGCTGCTTGCAGTTGTATTCATTTTAGTTAGGAAAACAAGTATGGAAGGCCAAGTCTGTGATGCTGCCTCCAAGAGACCCTATTATTTAGTTGTATCATCTTCTCTCATTTGATCTATGTATCATAAGCGAAAACATCAACCTCAGGCCTTAGAGAAAAGTGGGAATATTATTATAACAACCATCCTTGAGTCCTTTCTTAGTATGAAGTTAAATACAGTCATGTGTCGCTTAATAACAAGGATACATTCTGAGAAATTCATCATGAGGCAATTTCATCATTGTGCAAACATCACAGGGCATATTTAACAATCCTAGATGGTACAGTTTACTGCACCCCTAGGCTAGCCTGTTGCTCCTAGGCTACAACCCTGTATAGCATGTAACTTTACTGAATACTGTAGGCAATTGTAGACAATGGTAAGTATTTGTGTATCTAAATATAGAAAAGATACAGTAAAAATACAGTATTATAATCTTAATGGGACCATATGTACGGTCTGTCATTGACTGAAAAGTTGTTATGCGGCGCATGACTAGAAATACTTGGTGGTTAGCATTTACATTCCTTGCCAGGGAGTTTGAAATTTATAATATAAAAATAAGTTTAGGTTATAGATAGAGTTAAAGAGGTAAAGCACATGTTGCCACAACCCAGGAAAATATTTTTAAGAAAGATTAGACTTTCTTACCTATAGAGACCTGGAAATAATTTAATGTAAGAAATCCTTTTGTGTTGGTGTTTATTACTATTAATAGTTCAGATGAGTGGTTGGAGAAGGGGCCTCCTTGTCACTTTCCCTATAACCCAATTTCTACTAATTGATCCTTTAAGTCGTAAGTTATAAGGATTTATGAATTGTCACAGTAAGTCAACACTAGAAACTGTTCATTTTTCTGTTACACTATGAAATAAGAAACATTGGTGAGATGAAAAAAAATCTTAATTTAAAATGGCTTAGGGAATTTTGAGATTACTCTTAACATTCTAAATTTCTTTATATTTCTAAAACTTGAAAATGTATAGGTGCACTCATGCATTAGGACTGTTTTCAAAGCTTTCCTCACATTTTTAGGCATAATTTTCCTTTTAATATATGAGTACATATTTATTTTCTTAATGCAGCTATATTCCAACCCATGACTTTGTTGATATTCCTATAAAACCAATAGCAGCAGGGTTATTGAAACGGCTTTCACAAAAGTTGATTCAGATGTGCAAGTTGCGAATTTCATTGTATTTGTGGAATATGATTTTTGTTTTAACCTGTATTTTCAACCGTTTCTCAAAAATAATTTTCCAATGGAGTGATATATCCAGGATAACTACTTCTGTGTCAGTGGACTTGACACATAACTGCACAAATGAACAATGTACACTATTGGTTGTGCATTAACTTAATGTACAATTTTTGGCATCTTTGTTCACAAATGCATGTTTTTTAAAATCACCTTTATTTATAAGTGACAATAACTGAAGTTAAGGATATAAAGAAACCTGCATTTGTAGTCCAGAGTTTTCAATTGGTCCATAATACAATGTATGGAAATGTGAAAGACAATTTTGTATATTTGTTTGTTACTAACTCAGATCATTAAAATGAAAACAAATTTTTAAACAACAAAATCACAATGTTTGGGGCTTTTTTTGGTTTTTTTGTTTGTTTGTTTGTTTTTCAGAATCAAACACTGAGATATTTTATAGCCAAAACCATCATCATGTTATAGATTTCTCATATACCAACTTCATGTTATAACTAAACAAAGTTATTTAAATGGGATAAAGCCTACCCATTATTTTCTCAGATGGTTATATAGCGTAGCTGATAATAGCAACAAATTTAAGTATTTCTGGGGTTTATTGGCTTAAGGAAAAAAAAAAAAAAAACAAGGTGAACTTTTAGTAGAACTAAAAATCCATTAAGTTAGATCTCATCTCTTTTTTTTTTTTTTTTTTTTTTTTTAAAAGACAGTCTCATTCCATCCCTCTCGGCAGAGTACTGTGGTGTCATAGCTCACGGCAACCTCCAGCTCTTGGACTTAGGTGATTCTTTTGCCTCAGCCTCCCTAGTAGCTGGGACAATAGGCGCCTGCCACAACGGCCAGCTTTTTTTTGTTGTTGTTGCAGTTTGGCCAGGGCCGAGGTTTGAACCTGCCACCCTCGGTATATGGGGTCGGCGCCCTACCCACTGAGCCACAGGTGCCGCTCCTAAATGTATTTTTTATCTGAGAGAAGCTCTCTTAAACTCTGCTCCTTCCCTAGGAAGATATGAAAGGGGATACATCTTTGTTTTCCAAATAACATTTTATCAAGAGGAAAATAATAATGGTATTTGTGTTCATTGTTAGAAAACTCAGAAAGTATGGAAAAGGTATAATCTACTAAGTCTTGATACTGGCTTAAAACATGCTTTCAGTTCCCACTGTAGGATGAGTTGCAAGATTTAGTACTGTGGATTGCCCATTTTCTGTGGCCTAGTTTTAGGTGAATTCCTTTTGTTCAGAGATAACCCATTATTAAATGAAAAATTTAAAAGCACGTTCCAAACTAAAGTCAAAATGATCTGTGTTATTGATGATTTTAGATTATGTATGTATCCGTTCTTCAGATAGGATGAATAATTTATAACTGACTGGTTTCAAATTAAAGGAAGATACAATTACCACTTGGCCTATTGTTAAACTTTAGCCATTCTGAGATGTTACTCAGTAGTCAAGAAATTGCTTTATAAAAATAATTTGTGTTTTGGGTGGCTCCTGTGGCTCAGTGAGTAGGGTGCTGGCCCCATATACAGAGGGTGGCAGGTTTGAACCCAGCCCCTGCCAAATTGCAACAAAAAATAGCCAGGCATTGTGGTGGGCGCCTGTAGTCCCAACTACTCAGGGGGCTGAGGCAAGAGAATTGCCTAAGCCCAAGAGCTGGAGGTTGTGTGAGCTGTGACGCCATGGCACCCTACCGAGGGTGACAAAGTGAGACTCTGTCTCTAAAAAATAACTAATAATAATTGTGTTTTATACATCTACTTGTGATGCTTGATGAGTTTATTTTCGTCACAAATATTTTCTTTTAACTCCTTACAGTATTTAGGATAAGACAACAACAAAAAATCACTTAAGACATAGAATGAAAAATAAAACATAGTGAAAAAAAAATTTTTTAACATACTGAAGCCAAAATTATATTTCCCCTGCGCTTCCTCATTGTGACCCGTTTAAATTCCTTAAGTGGGCCATGAGTGGTGGCTCACACCTGTTCCAGCACTCTGAGAGGCTGAGGTGGATGAATTTCCTGAGCTCAGGAGTTCAAGACCTGCCTGAGCAAGAGCAAGAACCCGTCTCTCCTAAAAACAGAGAAAAAATTAGCCACGTGTAGTGGGGCATTGTGGCATGTAGTTGCAAGTACTTGGGAGGCTGAGGCAAGAGAATCACTTGAGCCCAAGAGTTAAAAGGTTGCTGTGTGCTGTCATGCCATGGCACTCTACCCAAGGTGACAGAGTAAGACTTTTATCTCAAAAAAAATTTTTTTCCATAAATACTTTTTTCTTGACTCCATACCTTCACGTGCCCTCTGTTGAGTTCATTCTTCCCTTATCTCTTTATTCTTCAGATTTCACTTTAATGTTACTTCTACTTAGATTATACTTTAATCATTGGGACCATTTAGGTGTCCTTGATTCCTTCAATGTAGCATTTACTGTACTTTGTTGTGGTTGATTGATGGTCCTCTCCTCTGTTCATCTGATGATAGGAGTTGTGTGTTTTGATCAGTATTCATTCTCAGCATCTAGTGTGATTAGCCTGAAACAATATATTCTCATTAAATATTTATGAATAACTGTATATATGAAAGAAGTTTCAGGGACTATTGAAAAATATATAGGAAATTATTCTTTGAAGTTTGCAAAAAGGCATAAGTAACCTTATCAGTAGTAATTGCAACATCAGGAAAAAAAACTATCAAGAGTGTATACTGTCAAAAAATGCTGATATTTTATGAAAAAGTGAAATTCAGGGCTGGGAACAGTGGCTCATGTCTGTAATCCCAGCACTCTGGGGAGGCCGCGGCGGTGGATTGCTTGAGCTCAGGAGTTTGAGACCAGCTTGACCAAGAGCAAGGCCCTATCTCTTAAAAAAAAAAAAAATAGCCAGTCATAGTGACATGTGCCTATAGTCCCAGCTACTAAGAAGGCTGAAGCAAAAAAATCAGTTAAGCCCAAGAGTTTGAGATTGTTGGGAGCAATGATGCCACAGCAACAAAGTAAGTCTCAAAAAAAAAAAAAAAAGAAGAAGAGTGGCACCTGTGGCTCAGGGAGTAGGGCATCGGTCCCATATACCAAGGGTGGCGGGTTTGAACCGGGCGCTGGCCAAAACTGCAATAAATAAATTAATTAAAATTAATTAATTTAATTTAATTTAATTTTTAAAGGAAGGAAGTAAACTGCGGTGGCCATAATTTTTTTACCTTTCATCTCCATATGCAGAGAAAACTCAGAGATTGGGACATAACCTTCATCTGTGTTTTGGGCTTGAGATTCTCCAAAGGGAATAATTAGAGAAGAAAGTCATGGTAAAAATTAAGAAATGTTTCTGTTAGATTCAATTATCATAAGTAAAATACTCTGGCAGGGGGAGTTTACTTGGGGAGAGTCAGGGACAATGTCATGGAAACAAAGATTCCACTGAGCCTCAGACACTGGGAAGACTTCACAGCTGGCTGAGAAAGAAGACATATTAACACTTTGTTTTCAGGAATGTGGTTTCAGTCCTGCCACTAAAGTAGATCTGTCTTCATCCGTGCCATGGAAAAAAGAAACAGGTCTTTTTTTTTTTTTTTTTTTTGAGACAGAGTCTCACTATGTCACCTTCTTTAGAGTGCTATGGTATTACAGCTCACAGCAACCTCAAACTCTTGGGCTGAAGCAATTCTCTTGCCTCAGCCTCCCAAGAAGCTGGGACTACAGGTGCCCTTCACAACATCTGGCTATATTTTTTGTTGCAGTTGTCATTGTTTAGATGGCCTGGGCTGAGTTCGAACCTGCCATGCTCGATGCCTGTGGCTGATGCTGAAACCACTGCATTATGGGCACTGAGCCAGAAACAGGTCTTTTTAAACTAATAATAATTGGTTCAGCGCTTGTGTGTGGCTCAAGTGGCTAAGGCGCCAGCCACATACATCTGAGCTGGCAGGTTCAAATCCAGCCCGGGCCCGCCAACACCAATGACAGCTGCAACCAAAAAATAGCTGGGCATTGTGGCAGGTGCCTGTAGTCCCAGCTACTTGGGAGGCAGAGGCAAGAGAACTGCTTGAGCCCAGGAGTTGAAGGTTGCTGTGAGCTGTGATGCTACAGCACTCTACCCAGGGTGACAGCTTGAGGCTCTGTCTCAAAAAAAAACTATTAATAATCTTTGATTCTAGATAGACTTAAATGTTGGGAGGAATGTAGAGCAGTCAGTTTAGCATCACCAAAAGAGTGGAGGAGTAGAATGGATGAGAGTGGAAGATCTTAACTACATTTTTTACTATCTCAGAAGACATTTCAAAATCATTAAGCAGCTTTTGTACATACACATGCCTTCACACTTAGTTCGTCTTGTGACACTAGTGTAAAATTAATGGGAAATGTCGTGTCACCAGTTAGTTATAAAGTGCTTAGGGTCTGTATCCACACAGTCTTCATCTTTGTATCGCCAATGGTACAAAGTATTTTACACCATAGGCACTTAATAGATGTGTTTTAAATAGATAGGTGACTATATAAATGAGAGTTCTGGAAATCAGTTCAAAGAGTTTTTAGGCAGACCTCTTAAAATAATGCAAAATACCCTGTTGTTGGGTGGCGCCTGTGGCTCAAAGGAGTAGGGCACCAGCCACATATGGCAGAGGTGACAGGTTGAAACCCAACCCCAGCCAAAAACAACTCTGTTGTCCATAGTACATTCCCTGCTTTCCTTTTCTATATTTAAAAGAAAACATCTCATCCAGGTGGGGTGCCTCACACCCGTAATCTTTTTTTATTTTTATTTTTTTGTAGAGACAGAGTCTCACTTTACCACCCTCAATGGAGTGCCATGACATCACAGGACACACAGCAACCTCCTGCTCTTGGGCTTCCGTGATTCTCCTGCCTCAGCCTCCCGAGCAGCTGGGACTACAGGCGCCTGCCACAACGCCCGGCTATTTTTTTGTTGCAGTTCGGCAGGGGCAGGGTTTGAACCCACCACCCTCCGCATATGGGGCTGGCGCCCTACTCACTAAGCCACAGGCGCCACCCTCACACCTGTAATCTTAGCACTTTGGAAGGCAAAGGGAGAGGATCATTTGAGGCTAGGAGTTTGAGACTAGCCTGAGCAAAATGGCAAGGGCCCATCTCTATAAAAATATAATTAATTAGCTTGGTGTAAAAATATAATTAATTAGCTTGGTGTGGTAGTATTCACCTCTAGTCCTAGCTACCTGGGAGGCTGAGGTAGAAGAAAGGCTTGGACCTAGGAGTTTGAGGCTGCAGTGAGTTATGATCACGCCACTGCGCTCCAGCTTGAGCAACTAAGGGAGGATGTCTTAAAAAACAGAAAAGAAAAGAAAAAGGAAAATGTCTCAAATAGTACCCATCCCTACATATATAAATCTTAGTTCTGACTATATTTACTTTACAACAAACCAGAGTCCATTAATTCTTATATTTAATTTCTATTTAATCCATGAAAGTAAGTGGGCTCTCATCAGAAAGCAGGTATCTTTGAACGGTGAAGCAAGATAATTCAAACCACAAGCAACAGCACAACAGAATCTGGCTTTAGAATAAAAATTTTAATAAGTCTTCTTTACTTAGATTTTATCAGTGATGGGCCACTCAGTGGGAAGTTTTTTCAATGTCAGTCCACCACTGAGTTTGTCCTAAGATAATTTTATTTGAATTAAGTAAAAGTCGGGAAGTAAGGGTTTTTTACAATTGACGCTAACGTGAATGCATTAATATTATCACAGGAGTTTGCAAACAATTCACTATCAAAAAGATTATATATTAAAGCACCATTCAAAAGCACAGCAAAGGCCGAGTACAGTGGCTCATGCCTGTAAAAATAGAAAAACTAGCTGAGCATCATGGCAGGCCCCTGTAGTCCCAGCTACTAGGGAGGCTGAGGCAAAAAGATCCCTTGAGCCCAAGAGTTTGAGGTTGCCATGAGCTACGATGATGCCATGGCACTCTACCCAGGGCAACGGAGTGAGACTATCTCAAAAAATGAGAAAGAGGGGCAGCACCTGTGGCTCAGTGGGTAGGGTACCGGCCCAATATACCAAGGGTGGCAGGTTAAAACCCGGCCCTGGCCAAACTGCAACAAAAAAATAGCCGGGCGTTGTGGCAGGCACCTGTAGTCCCAACTACTTGGGAGGCTAAGGCAAGAGAATCACTTAAACCCAAGATTTTGAGGTTGCTATGAGCTGTGACGTTACATCACTCTACTGAGGACGACAAAGTGAGACTCTGTCTCAAAAGAAAAAAAACGAAAGGAAGGAAGGAAGACTCGTCATTATGACTGCTAAGGCTGAGCACCACTATGTAAGTCTGCTCAGCCTGCCGTAACAAAACACCACAGACTGGGTGGTTTAAATAACAAAAATTTGTTTTCTCATAGATCTGGAGGCTAACCGGCCTAGATAAAGGCCAGCAGAGTCCATTTTGGTGAGAGCTCCCTCCTGTCTTCTAAACAGCTGCCTTTTCACAATTTCACATGGCAGAGATAAGTCAGGGTCTTCCAGTTACTTTTTTTTTTTTTTTTTTAGACAGCTTCTCATTCAGTCACCCTAGATAGAGTTCAATGCCATCCCAGCTCATGGCAACCGTGAACTTTGGGGCACCAGTGATAGATTATCTTGCCTCAGCCTCCTGAGTAGCTGGGACTACAGGTGCACCCCTGCAGGTGCACCCACCACAACGCCCAGCTAGTTTTTCTATTTTTAGTGAGATAGGGTCTCACTCATGTTCAGGCTGGTCTCAAACTCCTGAGCTCCACCTTCCTCAGCCTTCCAAAGTGCTAAGATTACAGGCGTGAGCTACTTTGCAGGGCCAGGTGACCCTTCTTATAAGGAAACTAATCCCATCTTATTAGAATCAATTTCAAATTTATATGAACTTTATTTTGGTGACATATAGAAATGTTATTCTGAAACTTCAGCCAAGAAGGTTATAGACAAAGCCTGGCCAATAGGCTATTAATGTCTAAAAATTAAATTTGTGGCCACGGCTCACGCACTACCTAGAGTGACAGAGTGAGACCCTGTCTCAAAAAAAAAAAAAAAAAAAAATCGAAATTTGAAAAAGAGAAAAAGACCAGGAAGAAGGGGAACTGGAGAGTTGAGGGGGAACTTTGAGAAGTGTGGTCATGACTGCAATATTTAAATAGAATGATTAAGGAAATCCTCATTAGGCTCGGTGCCTGTAGCTCAAGCAGCTAGGGCACCAGCCACATACACCAGAACTAGGTTCAAATCCAGCCCGGGCCCACCAAACAACAATGACAACTACAACCAAAAAAAAAAAAAATAGCCAAGTGTTGTGGTGGGCGCCTATAGTCCCAGCTACTTGGGAGGCTGAGGCAAGAGAATTGCTTAAGCCCAAGAGATTGAGTTTGTAATGAGCTGTGACGCCACACACTCTACCCAGGGCAATAGCTTGAGACTCTGTCTCAAAAAAAAAAGTTAGTCCTAATTAACAGTGTGACATTTGAACCATGAGAGAGTTAGCCGCATGTTTATTTGGGAAAAGAGCAGGTAAGGCCATGTAAACAACTGTACAGAGACCCTAAGGTGCACAAGTGTTCACGGACAGCAAGGAAGCTAGAGTGGCTAGAATGGAGTATTGGAAGGACAGAGTGCTAGGCAGGTTTTGAGACAAAGAGTGCTATAATCTGACTTATGTTTTCAGGACTACTTTTGCGGCTTTGTTAAAAAGGATGGGTGCAAAAAAAAAAAAAAAGACCAATGAGGAAGCTACTGTAGTAATCTAGATAAGAGGTGATAGTAATTCAGGCCAGGGTAGTAGGAAAGGAGTTAGTGTGACAAGGTTGAATTCTGGCCATAAAGTATTTTCAAAATAGAGCCAACAGATTTCCTTGCGAATTAGGTGTAGGGTGTGAGAGAAAGAGGAGTCAAGGATGACTCCAAGATTTCTGGCCTGAGCTACTGGAATTGAAGTTGCCATTAACTGATCTGGAGAGGGTTGTGTGTGGAGCAGGATTACACGAGGAGGATCAGGAATTCTCTTTTGGACATGTTAAGTTTGGGATGCCTAACAGACATCCAAGTGGAGATGTAGACTTGGTAGCAGAATAAATAGCAGAAATTTTAAGACAGGTTTAGAGTAGAAATATGGTTTTGGGAGTCCTCAAATAGTTTTTAAGACTTAATGTGATCAGTGAAGGAATGAAAAGCAGAGGACAAAGGACAAAGCACTGGAACACTTCAACATTATTAGGCAGGGAAAAGAGGAGCTACCAGAAGAAAAGAGACCAAGAATAACAACCAGTAAGGTAGAAGAAATACTTAGTGTTGACTGGGCATGGTGGCTCACGCCTGTAATCCTAGCACTCTGAGAGGCCAAGATTGGAGGATCACTTGAGCTCAGGAGTTAGAGGCCAATCTGAGCAAAATTGAGACAGACCCTGTCTCTACTGAAAGTTTTTGTTTTTGTTTTTTTGAGACCCTCGGTAGAGTCCTGTGGCATCACAGCTCACAACAACCTCAAACTCTTGGGCTTAAGCAATTCTCTTGCCTCAGCCTCCCAAGTAGCTGGGATAACAGCACCTGCCACAACATCAGGCTGTTTTTTGGTTGCAGTTGTAATTGTTGTTCAGCAGGCCCTGGCCAGTTTTGAACCCGCCAGCCTCAGTATATGTGGCTGACACCCTACTCACTGACCTACAGGCACTGAGCCTACTGAAAGTTTTGATAGAAAAGTTGTGGCAGACACTTGTATTCCCTGCTACTTGGGAGGCTGAAGCAGGAAGATGTTTTGAGCCCAGGAATTTGAAGTTACTATGAGCTATAATGATGCCAAGGCACTCTATGTAGGGTAATTTTTTTTTTTCAAAAAGAAGAAAAAAAAAGAAATATTCAGTAGGCAGCATTGTGTATTTTGGCCATCAACTAAAGCTGTTCTTGACTGGATATTGGTATTCAAATTCTTCTTTTTGTTTTAAAGTAAAGAAATTAAATGCTTATGAATCTGAAAATATTTGTAGCTTTAAATATTCAGTGGTAACTTTTTAGACTTCACACATATTACTTCAGAAGAAACATAAACTATACCCATTTAGAAAGAAAAAAACACCATTTATAAAAGAGGAAATGCTTGATTTAAGCCAAATTCCAGGAACTTCAATAAAATTACAAGGGTCATAAAGCTCTTACTTCACATCGCAAGAGAAAAAAAATTAAATGGTCATAATTTATGTCTATTTCTTGGTTTGCCAGCCCAAAATTGTCACACAACTTTACTACAGACATTGTATTATAAATATTGGTCATCATATATGTTAGTTTTTAATTAATTGAAACTTGTATGGAACAAAAGAGCAAAACAATCCTCAATGTATTTCACTAGTCCATGAGAAAGGTCATTGTTGATTTATAATTTATATAAAGGACAAAGTGGGTGGATGACGGATAACTGGAATAGTTCTACAAAATACTTATGGCAAATATGATCCTGTTTATTCAAATTCTTCCATAGCACATGTAGCCTCTAAGTAATAAGAAAATGTTAAAAGTCCTATGTTTGAAATCAAGAGAAATTCATTGAGACTAATTTATTCTTCATTTTTCTGTGATTTCAATATCTAAGCAAAAGCATATAGATATTTACATTAAAATGTTTATGCTGGCTCAGCGCCTGTGGCTCAAGCGGCTAAGGCGCCAGCCACATACACCTGAGCTGGCAGGTTCAAATCCAGCCCAGGCCCGCCAAACAACAAAGATGGCTGCAACCAAAAAATAGCTGGGCGTTGTGGCAGGCGCCTGTAGTCCCAGCCTGTGGGAGGTAGAGGCAGGAGAATCGCTTTAGCCCAGGAGTTGGAGGTTGCTGTGAGCTGTGATGCCATAGCACTCTACCCAGGGCGATAGCTTGAGGCTCTGTCTCAAAAAAAAAAAAAAGTTTATGCTTAAAAATTAGAATATACTATTATATCAAGTGTACTGTTTAGTATAAAGAAAATTATATATTTGAAATGTCTTCTTTTTTTTTTTTTTTGAGATAGAATCTCACTTTGTTGCCCTTGGTAGGGTGCCATGACATCATAGCTCATGGAATCCTCAAATTCCTGGGCACAAACGATCCTCCTGCCTCAGCCTCCCCAGGTAGCTGGGACTATAGGCACTTGCCACAATGCCCGGCTATTTTTTAGAGATTGGGTCTCCTTCTTGCTCAGGCTGGTCTCAAACTGATGAGCTGAAGCCTCCCAGAGTGCTAAGACAACAGGCATGAGCCATGGTACCGGACTTCTGAAATGTATTTATTGAGATGTACTTCACCCAAAAATAAAGACTTTATTTATTCAGGTATTCACAACTAAGAATCAGATTCTGAACTAAGCATTAAGAATACAGCAGTGAAGAGAAAGACAAAAATTCTTGCCATTTTTGAACTTGCCTTTTGTGAAAAAAGACTAGGTACCATGGCTCAAGCCTGTAATACTAGCATTCTGGGAGGCTGAGGCAGGTGGATTGCTTAAACTCAGGAGTTCAAGGCCAGCCTGAGGAAGAGCAAGACTCCCATCTCTACTAAAAATAGAAAATTAGCCGGGTGTAGTGGTGGAAGCCTGTAGTCCCAGCTGCTTGGGAGGCTGAGGCAAGAGAATTGCTTGAGCCCAAGAATTTGAGATTGCTGTGAGCTGTGATGCCATGACCCTCTGCCAAGGGTGATCAAGTGAGACTCTGTTTCATAAATAAATAAATAAATAAAATTTTTGTTGGTAGAGGTGGGTTCTTGCTCTATTGTCCCAATCTGGTTTCAAACTTCTGGCCTCAAGCAATCCTCCACCCCACCTCCCAAAGTACTAGGATTACAGGCATGAGCCACCACATTTGGCCCTAGAAAACCTTTTAATATGTATTTTTTTAGAGCATTTTTAAAGTTCTTACAGACTCAGGGCTTTGAGTGCTATTATAAGGACATGCAAATCTAAATTATATCTTCCATGTTATGAGTAAATGGATTTAATTTAAACCTGTAGAAATGCACTCATCTGAGCACACAAATAATGTAAACTATCTCTGAGAAAAATCTTTCTTAAGGATAGGACTGGGTATTTTCAATGTGGTGTATATTTAATCTTTAAGCTTTCAAGGTTTTGTAATAGCCTAAATAAATAAATAAATATCAGGTGGTGCCTGTGGCTCAGTGGACTCCAGCCCCATATACCAAGTGTGGTGGGTTCAGACGCAGCCCCGGCCAAACAGCAACAAAAAAATAACTGGGTGCTGTGGCGGGCGTCTGTAGTCTTAGCTATTTGGGAGGCTGAGGCAAGAGAATTGCCAAAGCCCCAAGTTGGAGGTTGCTGTGAGCTATGTGATGCCACTGCACTCTACTGAGGGTGATACAGTGAGGCTCTGTCTCTACAAAAAAAATAAACAGGAGAGGGATTAAAGATGGCAGCCGAGTAACAGCATCCCTGCAACAGGGCACGGTGAGTCTGGGGAGATAAGACTCCAGGCATCTCTGGCTGGTGGGATCTGCCTATAATCATCCCTTTGAGGATACAGGGAGTCAGCAAGAAACTTCTGGATCCCAAGAGGAGGACAGAAACAGTGGAAAACTGGCAAGTGGTTGCGTGTGTTCGGTCAACCTAATCCCGCCAGCAACCATAAGTACAAGCATCAATGAGACTGAAAACCAGAAAGGCCTTACCTGTGAACTGTTTTGGTGTTTTTGCACTTGGCACTCAGTTGAACTGCCTTGGGGAGAGCTTGAGAAGGAGTGCAGAGAACTTTGGGCATTGTCTGGGGCCCCAGACTGAGCCACTGAGCTGGGCGCAGGAAGCCATTGTGAGAGAACTGCCCCAGAAAACTTTGCCCTCAGGGTCCCAGAGCAAGGATCGGGCAGGACCTAGTAACCTAGTGACTGAGCCTTACAGCCTTAATCCTTAGGGGCAGAGTGAGCCGGTTTTGGCACACTGGAGCCTCGGGCTGTTGCCCTGGGTAGAGTGCTGTGACATCACAGCTCATAGCAACCTCAAACTCCTGGGCTTGGTGCCGCCCAGACCTCCATAAGAACTGTGCTGCAACCCTCGACCCGTGACTCGCACCCACTTGGCCTCCACATGCCCTGACCAGGAACTGCGGAAGCTGCGCAACCCTACATCCTCCCTCTTGTGTCCTCCCACCCTCCACAATAGCCCACTCGTCTGGCCAGGGACTCTGGTAGCCGTGTGCCCTCTAGAGCCCTCCCTCCCTCAGCGCAGAGCCCTTCTGCTGGACAGAGACTGCTGGAGCCTTGGGCTTTCTGTGCCAAAGTCACTA
>CAUYPK010130111.1:0-25320 GCA_963574355.1 Loris lydekkerianus
TTGAGTATTACCCTTAACAAATATGAAGTGACCATTCTTGTCCTTCCTTACTTTTGTTGGTTTAAAGCCTATTGTATCTGCAAATAGAATTGCAACACCTGTTTTTTTCTGATTACCATTTGCCTGAAATATGGATGACCATCCATTCACCCTGAGTGTATATTTATCTTTTAAGGTAAGATGTTATTTTTGTATGCAGCAAATATCTGGCCTCAGTTTTTGTATCCAGTCAGCCAACCTGTGCCTCTTCACAGGACAGTTTAAGCCGTTCACATTAATGGAGAATATAGATAAGTCTGGTAAATTATTGGGTATCGAGTTTTTTGAAAGTCCAGTGGACATTTTTAATCCTTTCGCCGGTGTGGAAGTTGGAGTTTAATCAAAAGTTTCTGAGTGAGTTTACTTTTGTGATAGAGGATTGGGCTGGTCATTATGGAGGATAGGTCTGAGAATATCCTGAAGACCTTGTTTGGTTATGGCAAATTTCTTCAACATGTGAATGTCATTAAAGTATTTAATTTCTCCATCATTAATGAAAGTCTGTTTAGCTGGATACAAGATCTAGGGTTGAAAGTTATTTTGTTTTAGGAGATTAAAATTCAATGACCACCCTCTTCTGCCTTCAGAAGTTTCAGCAGTGATATCTTCAGTCATTCTAATATTCTTTCCTTTATAGGTAATTGTTTTTTTACGTTTGGCTGCTTTCAGAATTTTGTCCTTCATATTAACTTTAGTTAAGTTAATTATAATGTGCCTGGGGGATGTCTTGTTTGCGTTGAGTCGTGCTGGGGTTCTGAAACTGTCTGCTATCTGAATTTCAGATTCTCTTGGCATGTCTGGAAAATTCTCTTTCATAATTTCATGGAGAAGGGCCTCTGTGCCTTGCGAAGCTACTTCATAACTTTCAGGGATTCCAATGAGGTAGATATTAGCCTTCTTTGAATTATCCCAGACCTCTCTGAGAGTATGATCCATTTTTGGTCTCCATTTTTCTTCCTGTTTGAGAGTTTGGAAGCGTTCAAAAGCTGTGTCTTCAATGTCAGAAATCCTTTATTCTACTTGCTCCACTCTGTTACTGAGGGATTCTACTGAATTTTTCAGATCTTTCAGGAATGCAAATTCTTGCGTCAGTGTGTCAAAATCTTTGCTGGTTTTGTCTTTAAATTAATTGAATTCTTGTGACAACTTTTGAATTTCTCCTTGCATTTCTAATTCCAACTTTTGAATTGCTCCTCAAATTTCTAATTTCAAATTTTCCTCCATTCTATTAATCTTGTTTGTGATCCAAATTCTGAATTCAATTTCTGACATCTCAGCTATCTGTTTATGAATGGGATCTTCAGTTACATCTGTCATATCTTTCCTTGGGGAGGGGCATTGATCTACTCTTGTTATTCATATTACCAGAATTTTGCTGCTGATTCCACCCTATGATTATTTTATACCATTTGACTTTTCCCCTGGAGCTTTGCCAAGGACCCATACAGTGCTATTGCCTGAGAAACTGGGGATCTGTTTGGTATGGTTTGGCTAAGTGGCTCTGTCTTGTTTTCAGCTGGTCTCTATCTGACCCTAGTGAAATAGTTACTCTGGGTTGAAGTCTCAGCTGTGGAGAAATACCTGCAGTTAAGTCACCCCGGCCCCCACAGGCAACAATTGGAAAGGGAAATTCAAACCTTCTACAACCACACACTCAGGGCACCACTTGGATAGCCCTCTGGCAATTGGCTCAGTTTAAAAGATCCAAATCAATTGTCTCAGTCAGCACCTGTCTCAGGTGGAAGAGTTCAAAAGGTCTCTGGCAACTAGATTGCAGGGGGCTGCTAACAACTCAAATATGACTTGCTCTGGTGCTCTGTGAGGTCAGGAGGACCCACCCAGCAAACAGATTCATCTGGAAAGGTTAATGCACCTCTGTCACACCTTACCTTGCACCTCTGTGACACCTGGTCACTGATAACCCTGGAGGGCTGTTACCCAGTTGCCTCCAAAGAGCAGATACTCCAGGGGTTTGTACCTGCCTGAATCACAAGGAAATCTATGTCTCCTCAGCCAGGCCGCTGCTCTCTGCCTCTATCCAGCAGAGGAAGGTAAGGCCTGACAATCTCGGGTGCTTGATGGAGACTGGGGGGTGTTCACTCAGTTCCAGCTCCGCCCCTGATTAATGTTACAAAAATGTGGAATGGTTCATGAATTTGTGTGCCATCCTTGTGCAGGGGCCATGCTAATCTTCTCTGTATCATTCCAATTTTAGTGTATGTGCTGCTGAAATGAGCACTTCTTCTGTCATTTCTAACATTTCTTTATGGGCGGAATTCTCTACAGTAGCTACCACAGTTTCCCTTATGGGGGGGGTGTTCAGTGCTCTGGACTGGTTTTTCATGTTGCCAGGATTTTTTCTGCTAATTCTTCCTCCTGAGTATATTCTTTATCTGTTTCCTCACCATAATTTTCCTTTCACTTCCTCTTGCTCTTTAATTTACTATGCCTCTGTCCTACAATTTTGATGAGCTATTTTGGTACAGGAACAGAAGGATGACAAGATGTAAGAGCAAGAAGGAAAGAATTATTAAAGAGAAAAAGAAGAAAGGAGAGGGGTGTGAGTAAAAGGGAATATTGACAAAAAGAAGAGAGGCTGAGAAAGAGGCAGAAAGTAGTAATATAGATGTACAGTAGGGTACTTTGACTCAACCTTGAAAAACCCCCAACCTCTGGGGGTCTGGGTTGGGTGTTATCCTTGAGATCAGCAGCTCTTTGGCAGCCTGTTCAGACATAGTACCCTATCTCCACCAAGTAGAGAAGAAAGATAAAAATACTATAAATCAAACCAAAACAAAAAAACAAAAATGCTTACAGTATAAAATTGGAGGGGAAAGTGAATAATAGCAGCAGAAACACTAGCAAAAATGAAGTTCTAATTGTTAAAGAAGGCAACAATGGAAGATTGTATTTAAACTAGAATAATGCAGGAAGAATGGAAAAAAAGAAAAAAGAAAAGAAAAAAGAAAAATCTAGAGGGAAAAATGTTGAAATTAAAAAAAAACAAACAAAGATATATATATACCATGCTGGATATTGTCTGGGCAGCAGGTGATCTGGGGTATGAGATGTTAATCATAATGCTGATATAGCTGTACAAGATGGAAACTGGAGGCCTCTGCTGATTTCTCAAACCCTACAGGGTTGAGAGCTTAAATTTCTCCTCAGCCCACTTAAACGACACTTTGAACTATTAACCTTGGATAAGCAGAAGCTTTCCCAGGAAAGCACTTGTCACTGGGATCTCTCCTGGATTAGCTGCCCCCTTATCCAGTGCACCAAAACTGCTCTTACTCTATGTCCCTGAGGGCCAAGGCTGTAACCTGCCAAACACTGAAACTCTGCATCTCAGTTCCTGCCTTTGGGCTGCTTAGCCACGAGATTACTGGCCCACAGTCTCCCGACCTGGTCCTCATGCTGTGACCCTGAGAGCGGAGCCTGAAGGTGCAGTTCTCCAACAATGGCTACTCACGCTCTGGGACCCTGAGGACAGAGCCTGCAGGGGACAGTTCTCCCTCTATAGAGTGCAGGTGGCCCACAGCCAAACAATATTAGCTGCCTTCAGGTTCCATGGCTCAGTCCGGTGCTGTAGACCAGGGGTCCTCAAACTTTTTAAACAGGGGGCTGGTTCACTGTCCCTCAGACCGTTGGAGGGCCAGACTATAGCTTAAAAAAATTTTTTTTTAAATGAAGAATAAGTAAAGTCAAATCAACAAACTTACCAGTATTTCAATGGGAACTATGGACCTGCTTTTGGCTAATGAGATGGTCAATATCTGGTTCCATATTTGTCACTGCTAGTCATAACAAGTGATGCAATTGTGCTTCAGTTAGTCTAGATCTGGTTGGAGATTTCAGATGTTTCATTCTGGAAAAAGTCTGTTCACAGACATAAGTGCTTCCAAAGATGGTTGCCATTTTAAGTGCATGGTTCCTGAGATTACTATATGTCTCAGAGGGGAGAGATGGATAGAAATTAGGAAGACTGCTTGACTTAAATGCATCTTTCAGAGAGTCATAAGTCTGCAGTTTAGCAGTTCCATTTCGTAAATCATATCCACATGTTCAATGTCAATGGAAAACGGGTTACGGAAAAGCTGTATGTTCTTTTCATGGAGATGAAGCTCTTTAAATCTAAATTGGAATATCTTTTGCAACTTTTCCAGTAAATTCACACATGTTTTATTTGGGAATGCAACTAATGGATTTTCCGCTAACAGATTCTGAGTTGTGGGGAGATGGCAGAAATTTTCCTCCTTCACTTGTTTGTTGAGGAGGTCTAATTTTACTTCAAATGCTTTCACATGTGATTGCATATCACAGATGAGCTTCCCCTTTCCTTGAAGTTGCACATTGAAACTGTTGAGTAGCTCTGTTACTTCTGTCAGAAAGGCAAGGTGCCATTTCCATTCTGCATCATTGAACTCTGGTACTTCTTTGTTTTTTGAAAGCAGAAAAGCTGTAATCTGTGGAAGTAAGTTATAGAAATGTTTCAAAACTCTCCCTTGACTCAGCCAACGGACTTCTGTATGGTATGGAACATCTTCACAGGCAACATTTAGCTCAGAGAGAAATTCCTGAAATTGTCTGTGGTTTAGTGCATTACCTGTAATGAAGTTAACATAAGATACCACAGTTTTCATAACAGAGTCCCACTTCAGTGATTTACTACATAGCACTTGTTGGTGGATGAGGCAGTGTATGGCTATTGGATGAGAATGGTTATGTTTGCCAATCTCTTGGTTAATGCAAGCAAATTACTCCTTTCTTAGATCCCACCATGCTAGGAACACCAGCAGTTGTCACACTGGCTAGTTTTGCCCAGTCCAGCTCCAAACTATTTATTCACAGCTTGGCAAACCCTTTCACAGATATCCTCTCCTGTAGTTGTTCCTTTGATGCTTTGCAGTGCAGCAAGCTCTTCCGTGACGTCAAAATAGTCGTTTGTCCCATGAATAAAAATTAGAAGTTGTGCAGAATCACGAACAGCATTACTTTCGTTGAGTGCCAAGGAAAAATAGGAAAGTATTTTTGGGGAGTTTGCAAATGCTGATGCAAATTGTCTCCCATTTTTTCAATCCTTTGTGTAATTAAGGTTCCTGAAAGACTCACTGTACTAAATAAATCGGCCTTCTCTGGACACATCTCTTTGGCAACAGAAAGAAGGCATTATTTAACAAATTCTCTCTCCATGAATGGTCTGACAGTGCATTCTATTAGCTTGGCAACTTGAAAACTTGCTCACAATGTTGAGGTATTTAGCTGTTTCTGCTTCACAAAAGTATTTTGTTAAGTTGTCAATGTATATTTCAGTTTTAATATTTTATCTTTTCTCACTTCTCCAACCAACCAATCATATTTATCTTTATGTTGAGTTTGATAGTGTCGATGCAAATTGTATTCTTTGAACACAGACACTATATTCTGGCATATCAAACACACAGCTCTTTCCTTGTACTGCACAAAAATGTAATCACAAGTCCACTGTTCTTTGACTATCCTACACTCTGAGTCAATTTTTCTCTTTCTTGATATCATTGTTTCCTAGGGATTCCAAGGGTATATTTAGTAAAAAAAAAAAAATATATATATATATATATATATATATATTGCTCCAAAAACAATATGCTAGCAATAACTTTGCCCACACAGAGACATATAGACTGCACTGCCCATCAATGCAGTCTGATCAGTGCCCATCAATACAGTCTGATCAGTGTCCATCAATGCAGCCTTGCCAGTCCACATCATTTCAGCCTCGCTGGTGCTCATATGGTGGAACTCTGCTTTTACCTCAGGATCACAGTGGTGCAGTGTGGGAACAGGCATGATTAAAGAGCCAGTTCCTCCATCACCTTTCCAGTACACACTACCCTGTGCAAATTGCACTGCGATCTGTGAACTCATGGGTGAGAAGACCCATGTGATCAGATTCCACTGCAGGAAAAAAGAAGGCACATATGCCTTTTTTCTTCCAAATCTAATGCGAGTTCAGCCATACAAGCATATGGCTGAATTCACACTGCTCAGAGATTGCAATAGTGGGAACCGAGGCTTACACAGCACACAACATACAACATCATACACAACTGAATAGCAATCAGAATACAAATACACTTACTGTCAATTAAATTGGGTTTCCTACTCCTCAGCTGTCTGCAGAGCCAGATTAAGTTCCCATGGGGCCCTAGCAGATTACCAGTTTGGGGCCCCCAAGCGATAACACTGAGCACTGACCATTTGCATTAACACTGACTGCTGACAATTTGCATTAATACTGAGCACTAACAATTTGCATTAACACTGAGAACTTACAATTATCATTACCACTGAGCACTGTTTGCACTACCTTTGAGCTCTGACCATTTTCATTACCTCTGAGCACTGACAATTTGCATTAGCACTGAGCGCTGACTATTTGCGTTATCACTGTGATGCATCTCCCCTAGAAACCACCCCCAACCAACTAACCAACTTAAAAAAAATGCTCTCCTAACTTAAAAAAAAGGCTCTTCTAACTTCAAAAAAGGCGCCCCCTATCTGCAAAAAAAAAGACCGCCTAACTTCAGAAAAAACGGCCCCCCTTAACTGCAAAAAAAAGGTCCTACTAACTGCAAAATTTAAAAAAAGACCTCCTAACTTCAAAAAAAAAGTAAATAAATTCTAACTTGTTATTACCTCCATCCTTAGGCAGCAGCAGGCTCTGCACAGGCAACCTGTTGACGCCTCTGATTACACCAGAGACTGAGAGGAAGAGTCAAGAGACAGAAAGAAGGAGGGATGGGGAGAGACAGAGAGAAAGAGTGGAGTTGGAGAGTTGGCGCACATTCCACACATGTGCACTGCAGGCCGAGTCGAGTGGGCTGCTAAGCAGGATGGCAAAAACACCTGATGGGGAGAGACAGAGTGAAGGAGGGGTGGGGATAGACAGAGAAAAGAAGTGGAGTCGTAGAGTTCGCACACATTCCACACATGTGCACTGCAGCTGGGGACCAGTTGGCTGCTAACCAACACAGGCAGCTGTGGCAAAAACACGCAGCGTGCCTGATAAATGTCCTCGGCAGTCACATGTGGCCTGCGGGCCATAGTTTGAGGACACCTGCTGTAGACAATGCTTAAAGTCATCTGCACTCTCGCCCAAGTTCTCCCAAGGTAGCTCAACCAAGTGCCCAAGTCCATAAAAACAAAACAGCCCACAGGTAAGGCCTTTCTTACTTGTAATCTCGCTGTTGCTGTAGTTATAGCTGTGGGTGGCCTCCGACTGAAAGAATGCATGCTACCACTTGCCATTTCTCCACTGCTTTTGTCCTCCTCGTGGAGTCCAGAAGTCTCTTGCTGTCTTCTTGTTTCCCCAAAGGGATGTTTCTGGGAAGATCCCACCAGCCAGAGATGCCTGGAGTCTTCTCTGCCCAATCTCACGGCACCCAGTTGCAAAGAAGCTGTGACTTGGCCACCATCTTGCTCCTCCCCCTCACTTTAAATTGTTTTTAAAATAATTTTTGCTAGTTAAATGTTCATTTCTCTGGAGAAAGTATCTACCAACCTACTCATATCTCATAGTATCTACATTTTGGAAGTGGTATCAGCAGTAACTTCTTGGATAGAAACACAAAAGGTATAAATGATAAGAGGGAAAGATACATAAATATTGGACTTAATCAAATGTAAAACTTTTGTGCTTAAAAGACACTATCAAGAAACTGAAAGGACAATTTGTATTACTTTTCAATTGCTGCTATAAGTTACCATAAACTTAGTAGCTTAAACCAATACAAATGGCAAGTCTATAGTGACAGTGATTCATTGTTGCTTAGGGCTGAGGATGAGGACATGGACGGACTATATTTAAATTTAAAGTTTCTTTCTGGGGGCCATGGAAATGTTCTAAAATTAGGTTGGGTGATGGTTTTGCAACTCTGTCAATATACTAAAACTCATTGAATTACACTTAAAATGGATGAATTTTATGGTATGGTAATTTTATGGTAAGTAAATTATGTCTTAATCAAGATACTAGTTTAAAATGAAAAATGTTTTGGCTCAGCTCCCATAGCACAGTGGTTATGGCACCAGCCACATACACTGAGGATAGTGGGCTCGAACCTGGCCCGGGCCAGCTAAACAACAATGACAACTGCAACAAAAATAGCCAGGTGTTGTGGCATACACCTGTAGTCCCAGTTACTTGGGAGGCTCAAGCAAGAAAATCTCTTAAGCCCAAGAGTTTGAGGTTGCTGTGATCTGTGACAGCATAGCACTCTACTGAAGGCAACACAGTGAGACTGTGTCTCAAAAAAAAAAAAATAAATAAATAAAGGTGGCACCGGTAGCTCAGTGGGTAGGCCACCAGCTACATACACCGAGGCTGGTGGGTTTGAATCTGGCACAGCCCAGCTAAACAACAATGACAACTGCAACAAAAAAATAGCTGGGCATTGTGGCAGGCACCTGTAATCCCAGCTCAAAAAGAAGAAATGAAAAATGTTTTCCTACAAGTACATACAGACAGAATACTTCAGTTGAGATACATATGATATCTTTTTTTATTGTTTTTTTTTTTTATCGTTGGGGATATGTATGAAATCTTAAGGGAAATGACAAAATGTAAAGGACACAGAAAATAAAACCTACTATCCTAGCCTTTCTTCTATAATTGGGGTTTCAGTAATGAAATTGCCAACTAGTAGGAATCAACTGTTGTCCACCTGGGATAGACACACACATGAGCAGGGTTTTCATCTGGGCTCTATTTCAGAAATGTACATATGTATAAAGATGGAAGCCTGTGAGGTTTGTGCAAGCCCCTCCTGTTATTTGGGAATATAGGTGTCCCACAAGCATATTGCTAGCTACCTTTGCTCATGAAGTGCTTTGGGTTCATTTTAATACTTTAATTTCCTCATTTAATGGGGAAAGTACATACCATGGGGTTATGCTGGAGGCTATAGCAGCTACTGATGACCAGAGAAAAATGCCCTCCGAGCTTAAAACAAGCCAAGGGCTGGAGCTGGCCTGAGTGTCAGCAACTTCCTTCCCTTGCAGTGTTTGCCTGGCTTCTATACACTTCCTCTAGCTGAAACCCCAACTCTACCCCCAGCAGCCACATTCCCTGGCCTTCCCTAAACATTGATGTGGGCCCCCACATTGAATTTCTCTCTTTCCCCTGGACTTCTCTAGAAATATTTTTTCTGAATTGCTGCAAACTTTCATTTTTTTCTCTCTTTCTGCTATTACTTAACTCAAGGACAAAGGAAATAGCTATAGTCCAGAAACACACGTAATTTAAAAAAAGAAGAAGAAATAAAGAGAAGAAGCCCCAAACTTATCCCAAATGCTTAAGAAAGTAATTCTGTTCTATAGGATTTGTTTGGGAACTTCCATGCAACTGGGAAATGTGAAACATGTGCTAATCAAGATCCTTTCTGCTTGGAGTCTACTTGACTTCTCTCCACCCTCCCCAGCCAGCTGGACTTGACTGGACCCAGGGGACCCACAAAGTGGCCAGCCTAGAAAATGGAGATAAATGAGCAGGCCCCAGAGGACAAGGCAAGACTTGTTACTAGTTTTGAGGCCAAATCAACACACGCAGGGTTTAAGGGATATATGGAGTTAGGTACTGCAAACCTAGAATCTTAACACTGAGGTAAAAGACTGAGGCTGATTTGTAGTTAACTATTCCAGAGCCAGCATTTTCTGAGTTGGGCCTCCATTTGCTTCCACACCCTGACTTTTACCTTAATTATTACCATTGTTTCCTGGCTCAATCTTCCTGAACTTAGTCAATGCCTCTTTAGAATTGTCTGTCCAGAAGACTGCCACTTGTGTTCTTTCCAAAACAGAGATCTGATATCATTACTTCCTCTCTTATAGTCTATCTCATCTCCTCCAGGAAAAAACTCACATTCCTTAATGTGGTATATGACGCTCTTTATAATCTGGCCTCAACTGCTATAGCCTCATACTCTATCACCTGTCCTCACCCTTGGGTCACTTTATAAAACAGTTTATTATTTTCCTGAACATGTTTTATTTTCCTTCCCTTATCAGTGCCTTTGTATGTGACATTCTTTCAGCCAGAAATGAATGCTTTTTCTTTCTTTCTTTTTCTTTTTTTTTCTTTTTTTTTTTTTTTTTTTCATTAGGGTATATCTCACTCATTATTTCAGACCAAATATCTCTGGTAAAACTTCTGGCTTGCTGGAGAGGGGTTTTCAGTTTCATCTTGTTGCCAGAGCTCACTGAACACTGAACATGGATTAGGAAGGCAGAATGGTACAGTGGAAAAATCCTAGATTATGGAGTCAGATTGTGTGATGATGAGTAAAAGACTTAATCTCTCAGTTTCTTGATCTGTAAGATGGGAATATGAATCCCTACAGGGTAAGATAGTTGATATCAGTATATGTCACAGTGCCTTCTTGAGATCAGTCATTAGCTGTGTTCCATTTCATGTTCCTTAGCAATCTGTGTGGGCAGGCATGAGAGAGAAAGGATGAAATTTCAACACCTTCTTCTTTTCTTCCATGACCTAGTCTTGCCCTCAATTCTCAAAGAGACTATTTAGCAGTCACTCCCATGTTGGCCTTCCTCTGTCCTGCAACTTGCTCTCCTAGTCTTTTTCCTGCAATTGAGATTTCAGAAATGAAATTATCCATGAGTAAGAACCTAGTGTTCTCAGATTGAGATGGACATACTCATGTGCTGGTTTTTCATCTGGACTGTATTTCAGAAATGTACACAAGATGTCAAAAATTTACCACTTGGAATCAGAGCACTATTTATTTTGAAAAAATTGGAGGGAAAAAATTTCCTTGCTTCAGTTCCTACTGGAATGTAAAATAACTATGTGCTGATGCTGCATTTTGACAGCATTGAGTTAGTTACTCTCAGGGTCATTGGATGAATGTTGTATGGATGGACACACACACACATACGCACATACAGAGTGCTTTGTTGTGAACTGAAAATTGCAGGCATTCTAATGCTAGAGTTAGGCTTTAATTAATGGATCAAGCCATTGGTTGATAACACTTTAGTAAGTGTTCCCTTATGTACCCAGCCTTATGCTATGCAGGGAGAAGAAAAGGAAAAGTCCCAGATGGAGTAATTAGAACACAATGGGAGAGAATAAAGCACTAAAACTATAATGCAAAGCGAATATTTAAAGGAGAGAGTGTTAGGTTATAGAGCTTCAGGTACCAGAGCAAATTTCCTGGAGGGAATAGACCTGAGCAAAGGACCTGAGCAAGGATCTTTGCTCAGGTCTTTGAGGATAGAATTGGCAACTCAGAATCATCCACAGTGTTCTCTTAAAACAGATAGAATAAGTATTAGTTTGCAAGAGGTACAAACAAGAATGATCTGAAGTTGTGTCTAAAGGAGGTCATATGGAGGATTGGAGGAGATTGGAGGAAGCTGGGACCAAAAGGCACAAAGGATCTTAGTGTCACTACTGATTCATTGTGAGTAATTTTAGACAAGTCCTTTCTCTCTGAACCTCAGTTTTCTCATCTGTACATTGGAGCTAAATACAGAGTGTCTCAAAAGTTGCTTCCAAAGTCACCATAGGTAGGAAAAAATGGGAAATTGTAGACAAATGTACCTTTATTTACATAATATGCATTATAAAATTTTTAAAAATATTTATGAATATTCTCTGTGTTCGCCACCTCTTTGGGACACACTTACTGACTTCCTAAGACCTTTGTTAAGACAAAAAATGAGATAATAGTGTGACTATGCTATTATTCTGCTCCAATATGGAAAAGTGAAGAAGACTATCCTAAATATAAGTCGGATTTATGAAGGCAGGTGTTTATACTGTAGCTATTCTCCAGCAGCTGGAATAGGATAACCTCAGTATTTGAATGAATTTTTCTTGGCAGGCCTCTTGCCTGCCATAATTACAGCTTTCCAGCTACTAGTTGAGCATGCATACTGAAGCAGGATCCATCACAAAAGCATATACCTGTGTGTGTGTGTGTGTAAGTTTGCATTGGGCTAGGAGATTATAGCCATGAGACTGAAAAGACTAGAGAACTCTTAGAAACAAAGGTGACCTATAGAAATGTAGATTTGTGCAAGCATATTTGGGCTGGCCTATAGAAATAAGGCCCTATTGCCAGTGCAATAATTCAGAACATCATCCATCTCCCTTGGTGCATTGCAAAGCCTTCCTACTTATATCCATGACTTCATTGTGCCTCAATCCAGTCCATCCTCCACACTGCTGCTAAAGTGCTCTTCACGACATTCCTGGGCTCCTAGATGCCCACCTCATGTTCATTCTTATGACATTGTAGTAGGGCTATATTATATTAGTATTCACTTATATGACCACATTTCTTGTCAAAATTATGGATCTTTTCATATCTGCGCCTCTTAATCCCCTCAAGACCTCTTCTGCTGCTCCAGCTGCCCTGATACCCACTTTTGGACCCAGCCACTAAAGGGTTAGTACCCAGCACAGCAAGGGGTCTAGGGGGACACTGTTCCATGCATTGACCCAAATCCATTCTGTTTCACTGGTACTCCTGATGTACTGGTTTTTAAACATTTTGAGGATTAGCTCTGCATTTATGATTCATCTCATCCCAGTCCATCTCTTCAGTTTCATTGCTCACTTCTTTTCCCAACAAATGTCAACAACATTGAAATTCTCATATTCATGTCTGGATCTCTACATCTGTCTCTCCCACTATAATGGGAGTTTCTTGACAGTAGGGATAGTAGCTTCCTCATCAATGTACTTCCAAAGCCCCGATCAAGACCTTACAAGGGTATATGTAAAACTTAGTAAATGTAGAATGTAAATGTCTTAACGCAATAACTAAGAAAATGCCAGTAAGACTATGTTAACTAGTGTGATGAAAATGTGTCAAATGGTCTATAAAACCAGTGTATGGTGCCCCATGATCACATTAATGTACACAGTTATGATTTAATAATAAAAAGTGTAAGGCCAAACAAAAATATTGGATTGAACAACAACAACAAAAAAAAAAAAGACCTAGAACATAGTGGGCACTCAATACATGTTTGTTGCTTATTGTAAAGGATGCTGGCAGATAGGGCCATTTTGTTTGCAGTCTTGTGCACATCTGCAGGGGCCAGACCTGATGTTTGTGCAAAGCAGTTTCCTGGTCTTCATCCAGACTTTATAAATGTGAATTCAAATTTCCACTGTCCTTGGAAGGGAGAGAAAGAGCAACTACTATTTCCACTCTATTACTGGAGAAGTGAAAATATTCCAGAGTGTGTCTCAGCCATACAATTCAATGTTTAATGTAACTGAGACATAAAGTCATCTCTCTGGAACTTTTCCTTGCCCACAGTGCTAGAAAGCCTTTTGGGATTTGGGGTGAAAACTGCTGCCTTAATGTAATTGAAGACCACTGCCTTCTGGGGAAATGTTGGCTTGCAGTCCTTCCAAGGGGAGGCTGAGGACTGTATGTTGGAAGTGATATAAATGTTTTTGCCCCTTCTCCTATAGCACTGCCAGGAGAGACATCAGCTTGTGTGGTTGAGGTGAAGAATACATTAAATCTCTTCTCATTTGGTTGCCAGCTTCTGCTACAACCTATTAACATGGCTTCATAATTGATGGTTCCTTCAGCAACAAGTTAACTTTTGTTTCAGGAACCCCTCTGACATTCTTTTTCTGACATCCATCTTCTCCACTCCCACAAGAATAGTCCACTGTAGGGAATCAAGCTTATGAGTATTGTAGAGAAGGCCAGACTGGGAGAATGGGTAAGCACTATTTTAATGAAATTTAGTCTTCTTTGGGAAGCTGACCTAATATATTAGGTATAACTTAGGCTGCAAGTGACTAAAATCTAAACTCTAACTGGCTTAAACAATTAGGAAATGTATTGTCTCATGTAACAGGAAACCCAAGGAAAAGCAGGCTTCAAGATTGGTTGATTTGACTGTTCATAATGACTGTCAGTATGTATTAGGATTAATCATTACCTGTTCTTGTCCAGCAGGAACAACTAGTAAGCCCAGGAAACTGTGTAGATTTCACATGGTCACTAGAGAACAATAGGGTAGATTCAGAGTATACACTGAGTTTGTATTAGCTGTGTGACATTGGGCAAATCAAGTAACTGCTCTGAGTCAGTTCCCTTATGGTCATATGGCAGTTGCTGTAATATCTCACTTGCTTCCTCACAGGTAGGAATCATGTGAAATAATGTGAGCGTATTTGGTAAATTATATAAGGTGCCATATACCTTTGAGTCCTTTCTATTTTTAAATAATTGATTATTTTAATTTATAAATAGAAATTATATATATTTATGGTATACAACAGGATGTTTTGAAATATGTGTACATTGTGGAATGGCTAAATCAAACTAATTAATATATACATTACCTCATATACTTATTTTTTTGTGGTGAGAATACATAAAATTTACTCTCAGAGATTTTCAAAAATGCATTGTTATTAACAATACTCATGATGGTGAACAATTGATCTCTTAAACTTCTTTTCCTGTCTAACTGAAATTTTGTGTCCTTCCCCAATCACCCCACCTCCCACTGCCCCAACCCCTGGCAACCACTGCTCTACTCTCTGCTTCTATTAGTTTTTAATTCCCACATATGTAGGATAATTGAGATCATACAGAATTTGTCTTTCTGTGCTTGGCTTATTTCACTTAACATAATATCCTCCAGGTTCATCCATGTGGTCACAAATGATAGGATTTTCTTCTTTTTTAGGGCTGAATAGTATACCATTGTATATCTATACCACATTTTCTTTATCCATTTATCCACTTGGGTTGTCTGCCTATCTTGGCTATTGTAAATAATACTGCAGTGAACTGGGAGTGCAGACATCTTGTCAGCATACTGATATCCTTTCCTTTGGACATATACCCAGAAGTGGGATTCCTAGATCATATGATAGTTCTATTTTTAGTTTTTTTGTAGAATCTCTATATTGTATTCCAATAATGGCTGTATTAATTTACATTCCAACCAATAGTATGCAAGGGTTTTCTTATCTCCACATCCTCACCAGCATTTATATTTTTTAACAATAGCCATGAGGTGATACCTCATTGTAATTTTAATTTACATTTCCATGATAATTAATGATACTGAGCACGTTTTTACATGTCTATTATCCATTTATATCTCTTAATTTGATAAATGTTTATTCAGGTTCTTTGTCCATTTCAATTGGGTTGTTTTCTGAAGCTTTTAAATTACTATCATCAGAGAAGAGGTATACACAGAACACCTACTGCATACGAGGCACTGTTAGATTACAAGTTTAAAATATGAATAGAACCCAGATACCAACTTAAAGTTTCCCCAAACAGCCAAATAGCTCAACATATCTGCTAAGCACCCATAGGTATTTGGAAACCAGATATGAGAGAGACCTGGTCCCTGCGTTCCAGTAGAGTAGAGGACATAGATGCAAGAACAGGAAACTTCTGTAAAACTTGGTAAGTGATGAGGAGAAGAAAGCTATGTGCAGAGTGCTCTGGAAGTACACAGACATTGCTAACCTATCCTGACTGAATAAGGAATGAGTAGGGGGCATGTCAGGAGCCTATTAAGCAATAAGGGAAATAAGAAAAGAGCGCTATAACATAGATATATGTATAAGCGAAGCCACCCAAACAGCCTTATTTTATACTTTTTATTTTTTATTTTATCATTTATTTATTTATTTTTTGAGAGAGAGTCTCACTTTGTCACCCTCAGTAGAGTGCTGTGTCATCACAACTCACAGCAATCTCAAACTCTTGGGCTCAAGTGACTCTCTTGCTTCAGCCTCTCGAATAACTGAGACTACAGGCCCCCCCTGCCACAATGCCCAGCTATAATTAGAGATGAGGTCTTGCTCTGGCTCAGGCTGGTGTCAAACATGTAAGCTTAGACAATCCACCTACCTTGGCCTCTGAGAGTGCTAGGATTACAGGCATGAACCTCCGTGCCCAGCCTCTTATTTTGTACTTTAAGAGTAAATTAAGAGGTAAAGTCTATAGACAACGGTGAGTAAACAACAGAATGAACCCTTTTTCCTCCCTCCTCTCCATCTGTTGTGGTTAATGGCACATTCTCCCTAGAGTTTCTAATCAGCAGTCTGAAAACTAAGCCTTTCCACAAAAAGCATTTCAAAATGTCACTGAACATTGACCTTCACAGGCACAACAGTATCCTCTGGAGTTGCTTTATGATCTTTGTAGTATATCCTTTGGGAATTGCAGAAGATTGGACCCCTAATAACTGGTTGAAGTATATGTATCAACTGTGTCAGAAAAGCTATAGAGTCTTATATAACCTTATCATTAAAAGTTGTAATCTCCTTTCCGTGTTGCTGTTTTCATGTACTATAAATTAAAATTATATTTATAGGCTGGGCACAGTGGTGGCTCACACCTATAATCCTAGAACTCTGGGAGGCTGAGGAGGGTGGATTGCCTGAGTTCACAACCAGCCTGAACCAGAGCAAGATTCCGTATCTAAAAATAGCCAGATGTTGTGTTGGGTGCCTATAGTTCCAGCTACTCGGGAGGCTGAGCCAAGTGAATCACTTAAGCCCAAGAGTTTGAGGTTGCTGTGAGCTGTGATGACATAGCACTCTACCGAGGGTAACAAAGTGAAAGTCTGTCTCAAAAAAAAATTATATTTATAAATGTTAAAGTGCATTTTTAAATAGGCAAATATTCTTTAAACATAAAGCAATCTTAGGGTTTATGTGAATCGTGCTTGAAAAAACTATCAGTTCCCTGAGCTACACAAGACCTGCCAGTGGCACTATGAGGACAAGAGCATACGAAATCTGTAGACTCTAATCCACAAACTGAACTTCAGGGTTAGATATTAAGTCCCAATGACAAAGACTTGCTTTTGCAACTCTTGTAGACATCTTTGCTGTCCAAGGCTCTCTGCCTCCTAAAATGCCTTAATTATAGCCTGATTGGGTTTGACCACTAAAACGCCTGCTGCACTTCATGTGCATGGCTTCCTGTGCTACATAGAGCTCTGCTGTTCAGCAGGCCTATAAAGCACCCTCTTGGACAGCTTCTCAGGCCTGAGTTTCTGCTCTTAGGTAAACTCTATTCTTTTTTACCTCCTGGGGCAGGTACCCAACTGCCTGCTTTCAAGTTGCTTCCTCAGGCCCAAAGTTTGGCTGTGTTTTCCTGGGGGACATGGCCAGCCCCCCTGTTGCTCCAAAACAGCTAGAAGACTCAAAAAAAAAAACAGAGGCAACCCCTTTCAGAGGAGCACAGGCTTGGCCTTGAAAAGTAGACTGTTTCACCTCTCTCATACCAATTAGTGAATAATGGGATCTGCATCAATGGGAAGAGTGCTGAGTGAATCTTTTCAGAAAATAAACTGAAAACTAACAAGGGGTGAGCATGTTTTCTAAATGGTAAGATCCCTTTTGTGGGGAGGGAAAAATTATCCCAGAGCTGGGAAAGATGCTGTAGGAGACCTATGAGAGAAGATGAGAGAGAAAGCAAGCTAACAATCAAGCATTTAGAGCCTGGGTTCAAATAGATGTGGACAGAATTATCTGAGATCACATTCTAGCTCACATTCTTTTCTGTTTCTTACATTTTCCTGTATACTCCTTTCAAAAAGGTGGAGTCCGCAATCCAAACCTTCATTAAATGTTAGGCAAACCTTCATTAAATGTTAGGGAGTCAGTTGAAACATTTGTGCACTATACACCCACCACAATTTAAGCCCATTCTGCAGAAAAATTTCCAAGAAATGAAAGTGCTCAGCAATCAAACTGAGTTAGACACAAAAGGATTTCCATGGTTGAGACCTTGTGGGTCCTACAGGAGTGAGGAACAAGCATTGTCATTAAGTGCTCAGAATAAAATGTAATTCCAACACATCACTCTTCAAGGTAGGTGAGTTTTTTCTGTTCATTGAAAATAAGGAAACAGATTTTGAAAAGGTGAAATGATTTGCTCAAGGTCATATTGCCACTACGTGGCAAGGCTAGAACTTAAACTAAGGTTTAGCACATAGTACAGTCTCAACTCATGTATACCGTATATACAAGTATATACAAGTATATACGGTATTACTTGTGTAATGAATACATTAATGAAAGGTCTGTCTCACCATGAAATCCAATATTTTTTTTTTTGCTGTGTATGTTTCTGACATTTTCTTTTCTTTTTTTTTTATTGTTGGGGATTCATTGAGGGTACAATAAGCCAGGTTACACTGATTGCATTTGTTAGGTAAAGTCCCTCTTGCAATCATGTCTTGCGCCCAGAAGGTGTGGCACACACCAAGGCTCCACCCCTCTCCATTCTTCCCTCTCTCTGCTTTATTAAATATGTAGAAACATTGAAAGAATTTTCTATTACACACTCATATATACCTGTCACCTAGATTCTAACATTTTACAACATTTTCTTTATCATATATGTATTAATCTATTGATTTCCTCTATTCTGTTATTTTCTGATACATTTCGAAGTAAATTGAAGACATCAGTACACATTCCTTCCCCTGAAGGAAGTATGTATATAACTAGAGTTTAATGTTCATTTATAGTTTTTTTTTTAATCTTTAGAGATAAAATTTATAGACAATGAAACACATCTATAAGCGGACCATTGAGTGAGTTTGACATACCATGCACTTATGTATCCCAAATCTCTATCAATATATTGAACATTACCATCACACCAGAAATTTCCCTCTTGTATGTTATTACCACATATACTCGAGTATAAGCCGAGTTTTTTCGGCACAAAATTTGTGCCGAGTTCAGGTTTTTCGGCACAAATTTTGTGCCGAAAAACTCGGCTTATACTCGAGTATATAGGTATAAGTTTTAAACATGCTGTGTAACTTCCCTCATTGAATCGGCAGCTCTATTGGCAGTCAGAAGTCAATGATTCTAACTGGGAGGCTGTAGTGAGATTGTTTTTCTTTACTGACTGAGGATTGGGGAAAGAACCAGGTGGCATATAACAAGATTTGGTCCTCAGTGCCCTTCACTTTGATAAATTTCACCTGAAAGCATTTCTGCTCCTTTTAAGCCAGTGGTTCTCAACCTTCCTAATGTCGTGGCTATTTAATTCAGTTCCTTGTAGGTTGCAACCCACAGGTTGAGAACCGCTGTTTTAAGCAAACATTTGTGGGAGGTTTCCCATTTATTGCAGCAATTAACTTCATCAGTTTAAACTGAAGTGAAACAAAATCACTAATTTCTTTTGCTTTATTGTAATTTAACATTAGCAAGGTGTAAAGGCTAGCATTAAGTGGCAGTTCTTTTCAGCAGGGACTCTTTCATCTGTGTTTGTTTAAAAGTAAAAATAATGCTGCTACACATAAAATGTTCCTGGATGGATCCTCTGAGTGAACTCTAGTCAGTTTGTGGAGACTCAGAAAGAGGCTAAGAACTGAAATATTCACAGAACACTCAAAGGGGTATGTGTGCGTGAGTAGGATTTAGATGAGAAACCCAAAGGGCCTTTGGCTTACTTGAAAAAGGCCTATCAGAGCGGAGGAGCTGAGTTACCCTTTGAAATCCAGGTTCCAGTAATTTGGTATGTAGGGTACGTAGTAAGATTCAGACTGTTCCATGATCCAGGAATTGTGAGAGAAATTATAGACTAAATTGGCAGAAATACTGATGAGCTAGTGCCTGCCCCTACCAAACATGCCTGGGGCTTTGACCCTTTTGGTAAATGACTGTTGTTCATTGGCAATGTGAATATAACCAAGAAGAGTTCGAGTTTGGGGATTTTTGAACTCCGTGTCCCCTCTCAAAGAATTTGTGATTCCTTTGGCCTATGGTGGGTCTTGAAATTTTTCATTTCTAAAATTCTCCCAGGAGATGCTGATGCTGCTTGTCCAGGGACCATATTTTGAGAACCCCTCTCTACAAAATGAATGAACGAATAAATAATATGATCTCCTGTGCCAGGCCACATTTCTTCCACCTATAACTATGGCATTATATATGGCTGAATGAGAACAGGTGTGCATGCCCCTTATATCCTGCTACATTTTTAGAGTTGAGAATTCTAGGGACAACAGGCACATATACTGTTTCTTTCTCCAACCTTCACAGTGAGTATCTCAATTTGTACAGGGCTTATTATGATGCCAGCTTTCCACAGTCCTAACTCATCTTGATGCAGACAAGGAAAGAACTCAGGCCTCACACTACATGGCATAGTTTTAATTAACTCCTGTTTTGGGATGCTCAGAAAAGATAACATGTGGCTATGGAGTCCATACGTCCCAGATTTTTGGAGACAGCTCTGATTTCACTATTCCTTCCTTTTGTCCCCATAAATATAATTGTCAGACCATGTCCTACTTTTGGGTTCAGAAAATATTGTTCCCATATGCATGGCTTAGGGATCCTGGGGAGCCAAAATCAAGTCTTTGCTTTCTTTCTTAGAATTGTAGGGGCCACAGCAAAAGCTTAGCTTATAAAAAGGGCTAGAGAATTGGAGTGAACCTAAACATTTGAGATCAGCAAGCTCATCACTGCTTTCTTTCAACTGTCTCGGTGATCCCTATTATAGATCCTGCAATATTACAAATAAGAGACTCTTGAGCTCTGAATGAGACTTAACTAAACTTCTGGCTGTCTTTTTTTCCCCCTTCCCCCACCCTCTCGAAGGACCACACAGAAATAACCCAGACAGAAGAGCTACTCCAAAGAAGGAAATTCCACAACCTGCATTGACCCACTACTCAGTCTAATATTTACCTAGTTTCATTGGCAGGAAGTTCTTCCTTCTTGCTAGTATCAGTCCCTCTCATTGCAATTTTAGTTTCTTTTCCTTTTCTCTGCTTTCAGTCAAAATTGAGGACAGATGGTCCTCACTCTCTAGGTTCTTTATGTGCTTAAAAGTCATATTAAACCATCCTTCCTGGGCCTGGGTTTAACCATCCTTGGACTTCCTTTATCCTTCCTGCATGTATCTGACTTGCCTTTTAATCATCTTTGCAGCTTATGCAGGCTGGGCTAACAGTGCAGCAAAGCCTAAAGCTTTATGGCTTGCGCTAATAGGCATGCTAAATGTTTAGTAGAGACTATTTTCAAACATGCAATTGTGGACAATTTAAAGTGGACTGTACATGGAACCCATTTCCTCTCCTGGCTCCCCCAACAGTGCCTCCCCTTAGCAGCTGAAATGAGTTAGTGGCAATCAGTGCAGAGTAGGAATCCTGTGGTTTCTGCCCTTCCCTCCTTCTGGTTCTATGGAAACTAGTCTCTAAAAATGAGTTTTCTCCCTAGTATAGCCAATAAATGTGACTTTGAAATCAGTTGGACAAAGGATCTAAGGTGTGACTTTAGCCAAAGAGCAGGAGGTGCTGGGGCTGAAGCAACATTGGAGATTTTAGGGGAGGTTGGAGGGAGTGGGGGACTGATGAGAGAGTTTGAGCCCAGAATGTTTGCCATCCACAGAACAATTGCTCCTCAGAGTTGTATGTTCCTGTTTTGCAAGTTTGCAGAGGACTGTTCTGGCCTATGTTTGTATACTTGGCCTTTGTTCACTGTCCCAGCTCTGTGAAAGTGGTATCAGCAATCTGTGGCCGAATCCCAGCCTCAGGGCCAGTTGGGTTTCTAAAACAGAGGAGGGTAACTTGCAACACAGTGGGATTCTGTTTGTCAGGCAGGTTACCTGCCTTTGGAGAGATGTGTTCCTGACTTGCTCATTTGGGTGGGAGGGCTGCTCTCAGAGAAGTCACATACCAATGTCTATTCAATTCCGCACCTGATGAATACCAAAGGGGGAGGTCTTTCATTGACCCCAGAAAAATTCTATGAAAATTGTATGTATTTTACATATCATTGTACAAGTACCTAACAACATTTTAATCAGATTCTCTGCATGTTCTTTTCAATATGTTTTCTTCTTCTAATGTATGGCTGGGACAGATGTGTTTGCTGCATTCACTGCATGCTTTCATTTATTTCCAGTCTCTCACACAGGGACAAGGGTAGTAGTGACCTTTTTTGGGCAAGCTTTTCACTGCTTGTCTCATAAGTTCCTTTTGGTTTGGTATGAACCATTCCTCTTGTCACCATACTTTGTTCTTGATTGCACTCCTGTACACCAAGATTCATTGCCACTGTAGATATTTTGTGGAGACCATGCTCATTTTGGGTGCACCTTCTTATGTTTTTTTTCACAAAGCTGTCCTGCAAAATCTTTCAAAAAGCATTTTCTTCCAGATTGTTTCTTTGGATGAAGTTGTGACCAGTGGCTATTTGTTTCCCCCAAAAAATCACATGCAAAATTATTTGCTGCTTTGTTAATGAGATTGAGGAAAATTGCCAGGGGTCAATGTTGAGTTCCACCATGACAGAAATACATTCTCATGCACTTATTAAGTATATCAACACTTGCTTTAGTAGCATTATAAAAGTGGATTATTCTTGTTATCTGTCACTTTCATATCTTCATCTTCATATCTTCATGCTATGTGGAAAGTACTGTAGCTACCTTTCCTGTCTCTGGGACATAACTTACTAATGTCGCATAGAGAGAGAAGGCAAACCTTACTGTACAGGTGGAGAGTTTTTCATTGATGCTGGCCTGAGTTCTAGAGGCAATTTCCTTTTATCACTGCCAACAGTACCAGCTATGGTTAGATTCTTTTGAATCAAGTTTAAAGCCAAGATGATGGAGGTAAACTTTCTGTCCATGGTAATATTTCTTCTTGACTGATACAAATGACAGTTCTGAATGAATCTTTTTACAATCTTGGAGCCACTATTGTAATTTTTTGGAAGGTTCTCTGATTTCCCTGTGTATAGTTCTGCTGCAAAACAGTTTGTGGAAGCATCACATAAAAGATTCACTTCAACTCCGTACTTCCCATATTTGGTTGGTATGTGAAGTCTGAATGGACAATGCCCATGGAAAGACACCAATTCCTCATCCAGAGTGACATATTCATGAGGACTATAGTACAGTGAGAGCTTATTTATAACCATATTCCAAAACTCTCAAACTAGAGCAAACTGATCAAGCTGTCTGTGAACTTCACTTATTATAGCATCATAAAAACATAGACATTCCTGTAGGACTCACATTCTGTGTTCTGAAAACGTAGCATGGTAAACTAGAAAAGTTTCTTCACTGAAAAGATCTTGGATGTTGTCTTTATTTTGCCAGTACATACCACAATATAGAAGAATTCTGATTAGTCGTAATACTTCTTTTATGAAATCGCCAGAATTTTGGATGAATATGTCCTTATGTAACTTTTTAACTAGATGTAGTTTCTGGTTTATAGACGTGATGAGTATATCCGTGGTTTCATTATTAATAAACAGTTGGAAAGCATACAATGGAGTTTGGGGTTCTATTCTTTTTTATTTTTTTAATTTTATTTTATTATTTATCATAGCTGTGTACATTAATATGATCATGGGGCACCATATACTGGTTTTATAGACCATTTGACATATTTTCATCACACTGGTTAACATAGCCTTCCTGGAATTTTCTTAGTTATTGTGTTAAGACATTCTACATTTACTAAGTTTCACATGTACCCTTGTAAGATGCACCGTAGGTGTAATCCCACCAATCACCCTCCCTCCACCCACCCTCCCCCCTCCCTCTCCCCCTTTCACATAGCATGGCCTACAGACATATGAAAAAATGCTCATCATCCTTAATCATCAGAGAAATGCAAATCAAAACTACTTTGAGATATCATCTAACTCCAGTAAGATTAGCCCATATCACAAAATCTCAAGACCAAAGATGTTGGCATGGATGTGGAGAAAAGGGAACTCTTCTACACTGCTGGTGGGAATGCAAATTAATATACTCCTTTTGGAAAGACGTTTGGAGAATACTTATAGATCTAAAAATAAATCTGCCATTCAATCCTATAATTCCTCTACTAGGTATATATCCAGAAGACCAAAAATCACATTATAACAAAGATTTTTGTACCAGAATGTTTATTGCAGCCCAATTCATAATTGCTAAGTCATGAAAAAAGCCCAAATGCCCATCAATCCATGAATGGATTAATAAATTGTGCTATATGTACACCATGGAATATTATGCAGCCTTAAAGAAAGATGGAGACTTTACCTCTTTCATGTTTACATGGATGGAGCTGGAACATATTCTTCTTAGTAAAGTATCTAAAGAATGGAAGAAAAGGTATCCAATGTACTCAGCTCTACTATGAAACTAATTTATGGCTTTTATATGAAAGCTATAACCCAGTTTGGGTTCTATTCTTGATTGTACTCCTGGTTAAGTCCTTATAATATGAGCTGATTGTCATCTACACTAATCCTTTATCAAGTATGAGTTCTATATCATTCCTGATGGTGCCATCATCTGAGTTGTAGGCTATTCTGTTTTTTATTTTTTATTTTTTTTTTTGTAGAGACAGAGTCTCACTTTATCACCCTAGGTAGAGTGCCATGGCATCACACACCTCACAGCAACCTCCAACTCCTGGGCTTAAGCAATTCTCTTGCCTCAGCCTCCCGAGTAGCTGGGACTACAGGTGCCTGCCACAATGCCTGGCTATTTTTTTGTTGTTGTACTTTGGCCAGGGCTGGGTTTGAACCTGCCACCCTTGGTATATGGGGCCGGCAGCCTACCCACCGAACTGTAGGTGCTGCCCTAGGCTATTCTGTTTTTACAACTGGACATGGTCTTCTTCTCATGGGATCCATATTTTGCATTTCTTCTTCTACATCTTCATCACCTTCTTCCTCAGAACGAATAATTTCATATTACACCTCTATGATTTTTTCTTGTTCACTCTCTGAACTAGTGAAAAATGTCCTCCTCATTTCCTACCAGTTCTTCCTCTGCCTCAGCTACTGACAAATTACATTGCCTCTTCACCATATTTGTGTCTGTATAAGAAAAAAAGTAATTGCTTGATATAAATGGATTTACAAAATTATCAGCTACTGTATATACTCGAGTATAAGCCGAGTTTTTTCGGCACAAAATTTGTGCCAAAAATCCTGAACTCGGCTTATACTCGGGTCATACAGGTTATTTGATTTGGTGCCCGTGCACCTAATCAAATGCACGTAGTCTCCAGTCTTCTTCTGCCATCTGCTTGAGGGGGCGGTGCTTCAGCTCAGTCCACAAGTCGCGGCTGAGCTGAAGAGGTAGGCGTTGTTGCTAGTTTACAGTTTTTCTTTAGCAATAAATATTGAAAAGCATTTAACCTACTGATTCTTCAATTATTGTAATTGTTTTGGGTATATATTTTTATTTTTGAAATTTACCAGTGGCTGCTGCATTTTCCACCTCG
>CAUYPK010130113.1:0-50199 GCA_963574355.1 Loris lydekkerianus
GTAAATGTAGAATATAAATGTCTTAACACAATAACTAAGATAATGCCAGGAAGGCTATGTTAACCAGTGTGATGAAAATGTGTCAAACAGTCTATAAAACCAGTGTATGGTGCCCCATGATCACATTAATGTACACAGCTATGATTTAATAATAAAAAAAGAAAAAAGAAAGAAAGAAAAAAAAAAGAAAGTGAAAAGAAAAAGTGTTATTCTTAATATTTTTATACACGGGGGCTTGTCATCATTGACAAGGACTTGTAAATTTCAGGCTATTGCATTGACAGGAATGTTAATGAACAGAGTTTAAATAGAAAGCTTCAACACAGGATGTAACTGTTCTGTGAGCCTCTTTCCATCAGGTGAATCCAGCTCTACTCAGGTCCAAGGAAGGTGACAGCATAGCAACCCATTTGCAGATGCCCAAAGGCCAGAGTCACACACACTAGCTTGTTCCTTCTCTGCTGACAGGCCTGCCTGGACCAAAATGGGCTGAAAAGTCTCCTGCCTGACTCTATGGGCCTGAGCATGGTCTGCGTATGGACCCCCAGCTTGCAACCTGTGAGAATTTGGGGGAAGAAAACAAGAGAAGGCAAAACCAGAGAGTTTGGGGGAAGAAACCAAAAGAAGCAAAACCTCCTGCTGCCTGATGTCTGCCCAGCAGAATTCTCTTACCATGGACAGCTCCCTGGACATGGTGCGGTAAGAACCAGGTCAGGAGGTACCAGAGGCACATTCACATACAGCAATGGCGTGGACAGAACTAAATTGCACTGACTTGCCTGATAAACTCAATCCCAAATCAAACCACAGTAAACTCCACGGAGAATGAGTCACGCCTAGCTTTTTCCACACTTAGCTGAAGTTTTAAGAAATTTCTGAATACTGTACTTTCCGGTGCAGGGGCCACCAGCCACAAATGGCTATTTACATCAAAATAACTTAATTTTAAAATAAATCAAATTAAAGATTCATTTCCTAAATCACACCAGCCTCATTTCAATTGCTCAGCAGCCAAACGTGGCTTATCGTAGAGACCACTGACCTGCTCTAGTGTCCCGGGCAGGTCACTCGTACCCCTCAAGCCTTCAGCTTCCTCACCTACAAAGTGGGTGAATGACAGAAATACCTGTCTGCCCACTTTCTATAGAATTATGAGGATGGATGAGGGAATGGGTGGAAACTCACAGGATTATAAATTCATACTGTGATGATATCAAAATCATTAGAGACACACAGCTTTGGAATAGTTCAGGGACTCCATGGCAGATGTGGCCAGGTGGTCCCAGATAAGCCTAAGCTGGATCTGGGTACGAGGGAGCTATGGACCTGTTGGGCCCTGCCATGTGCCTGAGGCCTAGTGCAACTTCCTGAGCCTGACTAGAAGTAGATCCATTGAGCTACTTCCACGTAGCAATGACTCAGCAAGGCCTGGCCTGAAACTGCCTCTACCTAGATACAGCCAACGTGGTACCATGTCATTGGCCCAACCCTGTTATACCACCCATCACACCATTTCACGTACCTCATCCCCTGCTTCCTTTCCCCGCCCCTTCCCCACACTCTATATAAGTGGCTGCTTGACACAATAAAGTTGAGTTCCTGCTGCAACAGACTCCCGGCTCCGTGTGTTCCTGTTCTGGCAGCCGATGCTCACCATCCTGCTCAGCCCCGGGGACAGAGTCAGGCTGGCCCTACTCTCCCCTCTTCTGGACCTGCTGGACAGCCCGGCATGGACCCTCACATGTCTATTGGTACAATTTGTTTTGCACAGGGGAGGAAATGTGTGTTACGTAAGGGTTCCTGGACTCAAGAGAGGACTGAGAGTGGGCACACTGGGACCCTGCCCACTAGGACATCTTTTGTGAAAAAGGGAAGAAAGGAGAGATTAAGGGCTAAATTTTGAGTTGCCCAAGGGATCTGGGGAAGCCAGGAACTCAGGTGCTCAGTTCTTGGCTACAGCCAGTCCCTCCCCCCCATTTCCCATCCTCCACATCCAGACTCACATCTCTTCCCTGGTCATGGGAATTCCCTACACATCCATCTAGCAAGTGTCCTCCCACAAGAAACGTTCAGTCCTATCAGTTCAATTTTCAATTTCTCTTTGGGCTGCACCAAACTTTGTGACCAAAACTAGGGAGTTGATCCTCAGACCTCCTGGTTCTCAGTGTTTAGTAGATCTCAGAAAATCCAGTGAGAGGACCAGTGAGCATAGCTCCCTCTGTTACCAGCCATGCCATCCCACCCAACAGGAACTCTGGTCCTAGGATGAGTAAGAGAAACAGCCGGTCTGTGGGCAAATGCCGCAGAGCCTGTGGGAGTGGTCGCCCCCTCAGCTGTGGGCACATCCTCCTGAGTCCCAGCCTGGGGGCTGGACCAGCAACGGAAACTCTGCCCAAGTCCAGTGATGAATGGAATAACAATTAAGGCACAATCACTTTTACATAAAGGTTTTTTTAAAGGTCATTTCCCTCGAACCCGAGGAAGGAGGTTTTGTATTTTAGGAAGCGAACATGCTTGCTACTAAGTCCATTTCTACAAAAATGAGCACATAGCTATTCATTTCACCTGATCCTGGTCTTTTCTTGATTAAGCCTTTCAAATTTAGAAAGGTGCTTCATGACTCTCTCAATTTAACAATTACAACTACCTTTGAGGGATCAGGACTAGTGTGAAATGTCCATTAAGCATTTATTCCTGGGGTGGGGGAGTGCAGGTGTGAATGTGTGTGCACGTGCATGTGTGAGAGTGTGTGTACACGTGTGAATGTGTGAGCACATGCATATCAGCATGTGTTAGGAGGGGTCAGGCAGAAGTGGTCATGCTGCTTAGTTGTTTTCAAAGTAGAACACACAGCCTCCTTCTGAACATCTGTGTCCCAGAAGCCGTATTTCCCATGGAAACTTCACCTTTAATAAAAGCTGAGCCTGTTCTCTGGGACCCTGAGGAGGGGCCAAGACACTTGTGAGTCCCAAGGGTAGATGCAACTCCAACATGCTGGTCAGAGGGAAGAGGAGAGGTGGGGCAGGATGATGGGTGGGGGACCCAGCCCAACAGCATGTCCCCAGGAACCACACCCAGCCATTTCTTGACCCATGATGACAATAATAGTGGTTTCACAGGAGGAGGGGCTGGAGGGAGGAAGTAGGGAGGGAGAAACAGAGAGAGAAAGAGGGAGTTAGAAAATTGAACAAGCTGTATCATCACATACATCATTTTTCCCTTCACAAATTTCTGCATGGTTCTAAGCTACGAGGCAGAGATGTATATTTCTAGAAATGGGACAAAAGAGGCCATCTCCCGTCTAAGGCGTCTGTTTTTCTTGTAAGCTTTTATCTGAGCGTTAATTTTTAAAAATGACCCCAAACCAAGGTAAACACTGAATGATGATTACACGGAACAAATGTCTCAGGAGAGAATTTGCTGGTGATGCTCAGTAAATACGAGCATGACCCTCTGTCCTTCTCTGGACTGTAAACACCGTGAGGACAAAGACACACCTTATTGTTGCTGCTCTGACTGCAGTGCTGCCTGACACCTGGAAAATTGTAGCGTTCAGTAAGTACTTTGTAGCTCATTGAACTATACTTTAAAGATCCCACAGAAACCCTGTAACATTCTGCGAAGCAGTGAGTGGAGTCCTGAGCCATGTTCCTCTGCCTGGCTGGTGAGTACATTTACATACGCTGCCTGGAGAAGCCATGGTGGCTCCAGGACTAATGTAAGTTCTTCAAAAGTTAAAACCTATTAGAACATCAGAGTTGCTACAGTAGCCAGCACAGTCATTTATTCAGTAACCTTTATTTAGCTACCATTAAGTGTCAGACACTGAGAATCATTGGTAGACAAAATAGACAAGGCCCTTGTCTTGCTAGACAGGTAAATAAGATTAAGACCCCATCATGTTCAATGCTATCATGAAAAGAAAATAGAAGGATTAAATTTGTTTTCTCAGTTAAATAAAATTCTTCAATTTCTAAAAATTCAAAAATTACAATCTAAAAGTGGTCAATTTTAAAGGAGAATATAAATTTCAGTGGGAAACAATGAAAGAAAAAGAGGTATTCAGGAGTAAGAAGTTGACATTTGAGTTGAAACTGAAAAAATTAATAGAAGCCAAACAGATTCCCAACAAGTGTTTGTTGAATAAATGAGTGAATTTATTTTAAACTAAAAAAAAAAAAAAAGCCATAGGAAAAATGTATCCCAAACCATCAGTGTGAACACAAGGTGCTAAGTAAAAAAGAACATCCTCCTTCGAGTCTTTGTTCAAATGCCACCTGTTCAATGAAGCCTCTTCCAACCACGCCATTTAAAATCCATCCCCATCTCCACAGCGCTGATTTCCCTGATCCTGCTGTGGCTATTACCTTCTAAAATACTGCTATTTACTAATTACTTATTGATTGTTTGAGGGAGACAGAGAGAAATGTAAGTGGCAGGAAAGCAAGGGTTTTCGCCTATTTAGCTTAATGTGTTCCCAGCACTTAGAACACTGCCTGGGACGTGGTAGGTGCTCATTAAATATCTGCTGAATTAATGAATGAATGAACTTCAAACAACAGCCTGAGCGAGTCTCAGAGGAGCGAGTGCTGAATGCGATCAGACAAACTGAGCTATGGTGCAGGGAGAAGATGTCCCTGCCTTAAGTGCGCAGGCCAGGGAACACATGGCAGGTCGGCTGAGCTTTAAGGAATGGGCACAATTTAAGACATGGAGTTTCCCCATCATCCCTTCTTTCTTCTCCCAACATCCTGATCCCCACCAACACCACCTCCCAAAGAGAAACAGAGCAAATTCCTGCTCCTGGGTCCCTTTATTGGAGCAGGGCTCTTCTGTCCATCTTTGCCTCACACAGGACTTTCCTCATCATAATCTAACGTCTGGCTCTCAGAATCTGACATGAACAAATCATCTCCTTCTGCAATTTCATAAAATCCAGGCACTACCTCCTCATGTCTGTTTTGTCAAAGGAGTTCTGCTACCTCTGTGCTTGCCTTGGAAAGACTGTTTTAGGTTGACCAGTCAGACAGTGGTTGGCAATCAAATGTCCAGGGTTTAAAAATATTTAAGAGTCACTACTCTAAATCGGGGACTTATAGTCTTTTAGGATTCAAAACATTTTCTCAATATTGGTTTGATTGCCCAGCTTTCCATCATCAAATTGCTACATAAAACTTTCAAAACAAGTACTGTGTCAAATGGGAATAGTCTATTAAATGAGGTTCCTTTATTGCACTGTTACCTGACTGGTAAGGGTAAACAGAAAACCCAGAGGTTGCAACTTCCCATAACTGGCCTGAACCTAGAGGCAGACTACACTTGGCTTAATCATTCCCACTACTCTGTTTTTACAAAATTTGAATTAACTTCCAATATTTTTAAATGTGGAAAATCAGTAACCTCTTCTACCAAGCAGGCCAAGAGCTGAAAAGATAGATCAGAATGAAAATGAGGGAGTAGAAATTGGAGCACATATTCCCAGAATCTCTGGTGGATTTCTACTTCCTGGTTCCAGCCCCTGAAGCCTACTGTGGCATTTTTCTTGGACTATCAAACACCTCTCTCATGACCTCACGAGGAGGGAGAGTTGACCTGGGTGGAAATGGTAGAGATCATCCTTGAAGAGGGAAAACTGTGTACTTGCCAATAATAGGAAGAGTGTGCCTGGGCTTCGTGACTTCTGGCAGGTGGAAAGAATGTTATTAAGGAGGAGAAGCGGTGAGGTCACCCCCTGAGCGTTTCCCAGGCTGTGGCGGCCCTGCTGCCCACAGCCCACTCCCCACACACCTTCATACCCTTACATTTACATAGATTTTCAACAAGAATGCCACAATAATTCAATGGGGAAAAGAATCATCTTGGACATTCACACACAAAAAGTCTAGTGTTGGACCCCTGCATCACATCATGTACAAAATTCACAGAAACTAGATCAAAAGTCTAAATGTTAGAGTGAAATTATAAAACTCTTAGAAGAAAACAAGGGCAATGATCATCATGACCTTGGTTCAGGCAATGGTTCTTTAGAGGTGACATCAAAAGCACAAACATAAAAAAGAAACAAAAAACTGAACCTCATCAAAATTAAAAGCAGTGGTACTTCCAAGGAAACTATCAACGGAGTAAAAAGAAGAGGCTTAAAATGGGAGAAAATATTTGTAAGTCATATATCTGATAAAGGATGCGTATCCAGAATATATAAAGAACTTTTTCAACTCAACAATAAAAAGATAAATAACCCAATGAAAATTAGGTGAAGTATTTGAATAGACTTCACTCCAAAGAAGACATGCAACTGTAAAATAAGCTCAACATCATTATCCATTAAAGATATGCAAAGCAACACACCATTAGGATGGCTGTAATCAAAAAGACGAAAAAGATTGACAAGGATGAAAAAAATTGGAGCTCCTGTGCATTGCTCATGAAGATTTAAGATGTCGCTGTTGATTTTGAAAACAGATTAGCAATTCTTGAAAAATATTAAACACAGTATTACCATATGACCCAGCAATTTCACTTCTATATATATATTCAGGAGAAATAAAAACATACCCATGACAAAATTTGTATGCCAATGTTTACAGCAGCATTATTCATAGTAGCCAAAAGGTGATAACCCGCCTTTCCAGCAAATGATAAATGAATAAACACAAGGTGCTATTTCTAAATAATCAAGCATTATGTTCATAAAAAGAATGAAGTATTGACAAATGCCACAACATGAATGAACCTTAAAAATATTATCCAAAGTGAAAGAAGCCAGTTACATTGATAAGAAATATCCCAAATAGGTAAATCCATAAGGACAAAAAAGTAGATCAATGGTTGCCAAGCACTGGACTAAGTAGAGAATGCAACATGACTTCTAATGGGGAAAGAGAACCATGGGGAGTTAGGGAAAAATGCAACATGAATGTTGATAGGGAGTTAGTGCAATGGGGAGCTAGGGATGATGCAACGTGACTGCAAATGGGGAATTAGCACCATCCAGAGTTAGGGACAATGCAACATGACTGCTAATGGGGAGTTAGCACCATGGGGAGTTAGGGGAAAATGCAACGTGACTGCTGATGGGTAGTTAGCATGATGGGGAGTTAGGGGACAATGCAACATGACTGCAAATGGGGAGTTAGCATGATGGGGAGTTAGGAAATGATGCAACATGACTGGTAATGGGGAGTTAGCGCGATGGGGAGTTAGGGGACAATGCAACGTGACTGCTGATGGGGAGTTAGCATGATGAGGAGTTAGGGGATGATGCAACATGACTGCTGGGGGGAGTTAGCACAATGGGGAGTTAGGAGACCATGCAACATGAATGCTAATGGGGAGTTAGTGTGATGGGGATTCAGGAGAAGATGCAATGTGACTGCTGATGGGTAGTTAGCATGATGGGGAGTTAAGGGACTATGCCACATGACTGCTAATGGGGATTTAGCATGATCAGGAGTTGGGGGACGACCCCACGTAACTGCTGATGGGGAGTTAGCGGGATTCGGAGTAGGGGATGATGCAAGGTGACTGCTAATGGGGAGTTACCGTGATGAGTAGTTAGAGGATGATGCAACGTTATTGCTGATGGGGAGTTAGCACGATGTGGAGTTAGGGGACTATGCAACATGACTGCTGATGTGGAGTTAGCACGGTGGGGAGTTAGGAGACGATGCAACGTGACTGCTAATGGGGAGTTAGAGGATGGTGAAAATGTTCTGAAATTACATAGCAGGGATAATTCCACAACTTTATGAGTATACTGAAAACCACAAAACTGTACATTTTAAAAAGATGGAATTATAGCATGTTGATTATATCTGAATTTTTTTAAGTAGAAAAAAAGAAAAAATTGAGTTGCAACTGCACATGCACCGTATAACACTTCTAATGGCAAACATAGATGCAGCAATTTTTTTTCTTTCTTTTTGTAGTTTTTAGCCAGGGCTGGGTTTGAACCTGCCACCTCTGGCATATGGGACCAACGCCCTACTCCTTTGAGCCACAGGCACCGCCCCCGGTGCAGCAATTTTTTTATTCAAATAGAAATTATTTGAAAAGTTCAAATTAGAAATTATTTAAAAAGTCATAATGCCAATATGTACCTGAGAGAAAGGGAGTCAACAAGAAGTACGTAAAGCTCCAATCACATCAGTGACGTTCATTTCTTTTAAAATTTGAAGAAAGTAAAGCCAAATGGTAAGAGTTTACAAGCTGGAGGTGAGTAAACGAGTGTGTGGTGTGTTACTTTCTATCCTTTTCTCTAATCAGAAAATACATTCCTTAAAAATAGGAAATTACCATCCTCAACTCTCTTCATTTGGTTTTTTCTGCTTTTGTCTAAAGCTCAAACACATTTTTCTGGTATAAATACTTCAAGAAACTCTCCATCCGACTCCTGCATCGGTACACTACAAGGCAGCCAACCCACTGCCCCACTTCCCAAGCACAGGAGAATGATGTCATCATCTTCTTTTCTCGTTTTTAAAAATTTCTGAGTGCCTTGCAGACCGGCGTGAGTGCGCCCTTATTTCTGCTTACCAACATTTTCCAAGAGCTGAAAACAATCAGTCTCGATAATGAGCAAACACTTTAGGCACCTCCACTCCCTCAGCTGCCACATCCACGACTGTTTCTCACACTAACAACTCATCCTCACTTCCAGCTGATTTGATTCTATCAGCATCACTGTGACAAGCCCAGAGACAGGGAAGACAATTGCCACAATTATTTTTCTTTCTTCTGCCTCTATCTTTCTGACAACATCCCCAAAACCCTTCTAGCAAGTGATGGCTCAGAAATCATCTGACACCAAGGTCCTAAGTACAACTTTTCAGAGTCGTCTCTCTCTTTCTTCCTGTTACCAACCTCGTGGAAAACTCTTGTTACATAAAATGGCCAATAGATTTCTCATTGAATCCATTTCTGTTTAGGCCTTAAAGAGAAAGGACAAATCCATGCTGGCTGACGTGAGAAACACCTGGACAGACCCCAGACAAGCACGGTGGACTAAATCCTGCATCTTGCTCCTGTCCTCAAGGTTCCCAGAGTCAGCTTTCTTGGCTCCACCCCAGAGTGAAATGGAGAAGCGGATTTTCAGTCACATAAGTTTAATTTTTTAATAAATAACACATTGCCGTGATTCAAAATTCAAAAAGTAGAAAAGAAGAACTTCCACAGCTTCCCTCCCAACCCCTAACACCGTGCCCCTTAGCCAACTAAAGTTATTAGATCCCTTATTAACACATTTACTGCCACATGAGTTGTATTTAACTCACGCCAGTTTTAAGCCCAGGGCCTTGTGAAGCTATAAAACTTCTGTGCATTGTTCTGTCAATCAGCATGTCTCCGCCACCTCCTGTCGCCCTGCTCCAGCTGCTGTTCAAGCATGTCACATGTGCTGGCCTGTGTTCTCTGATTACCATGATTTTAATTGCACATTTCACCTTGAATGTTGGCCTGGAGGCTCCACAAATGAAATTGATAGGATGGTACATGGCCATGTGACATTGTTACACATACTTAGGGGTTATGATTCAAAGGCCATCATCCAGCACCACCCAAGGTCCACTCCAGACACAAACATTTGTGAAATGACAGAAGGCTCGATTCTCAGTAACAAACTCAGTAAGTATACCATAAGTCACATACAACTGTGGCCCCTAAGAAAAATTCTTTTTTCAGGTGGCAGTCACAGTGCTGACCCTCCCAAGATCTTCTGCGTGTCCACATGTATGCACAATGTGAAGCTGTACCTTGATTTTATAGACAGTGCACATTAGACACACTGTTCTCCAGCTACATTTGGTCTCCCACTCAAAGGGAAAGGCTGATTATGGAATGCTCTGGCCTGGAGTGAGGACAGGCCACCCAGGGGCAGTGGTGAGCAGCGCTCATGACTGGAGCACAAGGAAGTCCTGGCAGAGGCAGATCCAACGGCTACTGAGTGGAGCATCCAGGATTCACCATGCATCTGATCCAGAGTCCACTCTGTGAGGGAGTGGGTGGAACACTAACACATTTATTTGTACGAGATCATGATGTCCCCACTGCTGTGCCAGTGACATATACATACAGGAGAAGTAAAGAGCAGAGCCACGTGCAGAAAACTCTAATTACTCTACAAAGAGTCTCTTCTACGTGAAAGCCTTCCCCACCCCCTCTCCTTTTGCCTGGGGTCACTCTGTACCTGTATTGGAAGGGCCTCATTAAGTGGAGCATCTTCTAATGCCTAAAGGGCTCGATAACTCCTCCAAGTTACAGGAGCTGCTAATGAGGCCAGAGTCCTGGGGTCATGCCCTGGGCATGCTGGTCGGCTGGGCTTTTCCAGGCAGCCATGGATGGTCCTGTAAGCCAAGCATCCTGCAGACTGTCCTGGTCACCAGGGTCCAGCTGGCAGCTGTAACTGTAATCAGGGTCAATTTATTCCATGTCTGGTATCTCTCCTGCTGAGATACGGGAGCACCACAATGCACAGAGGACTACACAGGGCTCTGCATTACGGGGAGGTAACAATTAGATGGCCAGACACCTTTGTTCATGGCTGACCTCCAAAGAGCAACCCCAAAACGAGCTGCCCGCAGAACACTAGATTGGGGGGGATGCTCCATCTCACCTAGAGCAACATTCAAAGACCACAGGTATCTGACTTTCCTTACTAGGGGAATTCACTGCTCTCGGGCAAAGGGGTGGAGTTAGAAGGAATAAAAGTCATGGCGTCTGTTGCAATCCTCCTCATCACCACGAAGCCAGTTCCCTCCACCCTTCTAAAGGGTCAAAGTCTTGGTCACCCTTAACTCTTCTATTTCCTTAATGACCCACATCTAGCATGTCCAGAGGGCCTATCAGTTCTACCTCAGAAATATATATATTTTAAATACCTTCACTCTGACCACGTCCACTACTTCGACCCTGGGCCAAGTCATCATTGTCCCTTGCCTGGGTTACCACAACAGCCTCCTAAATGGTCTCCCTGCTTACGCCCTCACCCTGCCTCTACCAATCTATCTTCTCCTAGGTATTCTTCACGCTCTGTTCAAAACCTTGAGGAATTGTCATCTCATTCATATAAAAGTATAGTCTCCTTAACCGCATTGCCCAGTACCCACCCCCCAAGCTCCTGGGCCACCACACTCACTCTGCTCAACCCCTTTATGTTCCTCCAGCTCCAGCCTCAGGGCCTTCTCACTGGCCCTCGTCCCTCTACCTGGGCGAGCCTTCCCCAGGGCAGCTGTATCACCCGCTCGTTGGCTCAAAGGCCGCCTTCTCAAGTGGAGACTTCATTGATGACCCTGATGAAAGACCCGACTCCTGCACTGGAGACCTCTCCCCCGATTTTTCTCAATAGTGCTTAACATCATCAAACATATCTCTTTTAATGGGCTGTCTATGCCCACTAGATGGTAAGCTCAATAAGAGCAGGGATTTTCTCAGCATGTTCCCTGCATTACCCCCAGCCCCTAGAAAAGTGCCTGGCCTGTAGTAGGTATCCCTAACTACATCCTGAACAGATGGATGAGCCATGAGCCTTCAACAAAACACCTCCTCAGCATCCTTAGCATATAACATCTTGATCCTATGTCTGAGGTTTCACTCGTGCCCAGCCCTGGCTAGGTCTGTATCTATTCATCACTCATCTCCCTCTCTTCCAATTTAGGGATTCATCGATGGGCTTCTGCATTCCCTAGATAATGGGTTAGGGAAATTTTTGTTTGGAAATTTTCCTGCAAAAAAGTTTCCCTTTGCCATGGAAAAACGTAGAATGCCAAAGTCATGATGCACTGGAATTACAAAATCCAAACATAAGATTTAGATCTTAATTTATTTGTCATTTAATGGTCCTGGGGCAACAATCTTCTCTTGATTGAGCACCTTAAAAAACAAGGTACTAGCATACAAGAAAGATATAAGACCCAACTGAGGGTGGCGCCTGTGGCTCAGTGGGTAGGGAGCCAGCCCCATATACCCAGGGTGGCGGGTTCAAACCGGCCCCAGCCAAATTGCAACAAAAAATAGCTGGGTGTTGTGGTGGGTGCCTGTAGTTCCAGCTACTCGGGAAGGTGAGGCAGGAGAATCGCCTAGGCCCCGGAGTTGGAGGTTGCTGTGAGCTGTGTGGCGCCACGGCACTCTACCAAGGGTGATAAAGTGAGACTCTGTCTCTACAAAAACAAAGACCCGACTGAGAGCAGCCTGGGAAACACAGGGAGAAGCCCCCATCTCTTTATTTCTCTCTTTCTAACCATATATATACATATGTGTGTATATGTATATATGTATCTATATCTCTTTCTTTCTATCTGTATGTATATACATACATATCATATATATACATATATATGTATAGAGTGTGAATCTATATACAGTATAACACCATAGCTGACAACCTCCCTACATTGACCACTTCCTTAAGTTGACTTAATTTTCTTTTAATTTATTTATTTTATTAAATCATAGCTATGTACATTAATGCAATCATAGGGTACAATGTGCTGGTTTTATATACAATTTAAAATATTTTCATCAAACTGGTTAACATAGCCTTCACGGCATTTTCTTAGCTATTATGTTAAGACATTTATATTCTACATTTAGTAAGTTTCACATGTACCCTTGTAAGATGCACCATAGGTGTGGTCCCACCAATTACCCTCCCTCTGCCCATCCTCCCTCCTCCCCTTCCCTCCCTTTCCCCTTTCCCCATATTCTTAGGTTATAACTGGGTTATAGCTTTCATATGAAAGCTGTAAATTGTTTTCATAGTAGGGCAGAGTACATCGGATACTTTTTCTTCCATTCTTGAGATACTTTGCTCAGAAGAATATGTTCTAGCTCCATCCATGTAAACAAATGCAAATCAAGTTGACACAATGTTCATAGACCAGACATGCACCACATGTTGTACATATCAGTACGGTAGACCTAGTTTCTTATGTCGACCACCTCTGTCCCTTGGATGGTCAATATACAAAGGTGTGTGTGTGTGTGTGTGTGTGTAAAATACAAAGATATAAGACCCAGGCCAGCTATACCTTAGTTTGTGAATTTCAGGCTGCCATAAGATCCAGGAAATATATTGAAGCCAGAAATGACTTCTCAATTATCTCTCAACCCCTCATTGTGCACTTAGCTGCCTAGTGTTTGATAAAGTTTGCTTTTCAAAAATCATAGTCCACTTAAGAGAGTTGCCTATGGCAGAAACCATAGGTTACATTGAAATAAAATTGATACACAATAAAAATTTTAAAAATAAAAATGAGTTTTGATAAATACAATCATGTTACCATCGCCACAATCAAGATATTGAGCTTTCCCATCATCCTAAAGAGTGCCCCCACGATCCTCCTCAGAAAACCCGCTTGCCACTTTACCAAATGCTGACAACTGTTCATCCGTGTCCTCTCATTCCAGTTTTGCCATTGCTAGAATTTCATATGAATAAGAATCGCACAGTATGTAATTGCTTGTATCTGACTTCTTCCTCTTAACACAGGGCTCTGCTGGCTAATCCAGGCTTGCCTGTCTATCCACAACACATTCCTCTTTGGGTAGAATTCCATTACATGGCAAGGGCACTGTTTGTTTATCCATTCATCAGTTAATCCACAATTGAGTTCGTCCTAGCTTTTGGCTGTACTGAAAACGAACGTGCTGCTATGAACATCTGTATATAGATCAATATTTGTACATAAATCTTTGCACGGACGTATGTTTTCGTTTGTTTTAACCAAATACCTAGGATTCAGTTTGCTCAGTTACAGGGCAATACATCTTTCACCAAATTGGAATATTTATAAACATCATTTCTTCAAACATTTTTCCTGTCCCTTTTTCTCTCTCTTTTCCTCGGACTCCAATTCTACACAGAAGACTTACCCAGGGCCCTGAGGCTCTGTTAATATTTTCGAGTTTTTGCTTTGGTCTTCAGCCTCTCTTGCCCTACACTGACTCTTTCCTCCATCATCCCCAGTTCTCTGGGGTAAGCCACCAGTAACATTTTTTGTTTCAGGCATTATATTTCAGTTCTAGAATTTCAACTTTATTCCTTTCATAGTTTCTATTTCTCTCCATTTCATATTTTTCCTTTCACTCTGAGTACATTCTCCTTGATGTATATAAAATAACTATATGTGCTTAATAATTCTACTCCGATAATTCGATGATCTGAATCATCTTTGCATCAGTCTCCAATGATTTCTCTTTCTTCAGTGTGTGGGTCTTATCTTCTTGGTTCTTATGTCAAATAGTTTTAGATCATATCCTAGACACCGTGGATAATGCATTGTAGAGACTCTGGATCCTGTTACATATCTCTAAAGAATCACTTCATTACATTTTTTATTAAATACGCAGTTAACCTGGGCTTCCTGGAGTCTCCATAATGCATGTGTGGTTCCAGGGCTGGCCCTAGACTTGGGTAGAGATTATATACAGAATTGTAGGGGCTCCCCTTCTTTTCTCTGTCAGGATTCGCCCCTCACTTCCCAGTGGCTCTGGTTCTTCAAGCCAGTAAGACTGAATTTTCTGAGTTTCGGCATTCCTAGATAGGGCCTTTCATCAGTCTGTAAGCCATAAAATGGGAAACTTACATGGGGCTGTTTCCTGTTTCCAAGGGCCTGTGTGAGCAGTTCCTCAGCCATTGCCAGACAAAGAATGGCCAGTGCTCATGTTTTCCAGGCAGAAACTGTTACAGTGGACTCAGTAATAAGTAAGAACAATTTAGACAACTTTCACGAGGAATATGATGAATGATTTCCAGCCTTCTCTAAGACATGATAAATCTACCTTTTATTTAATCACTCCCAAAGCACAATGGCACCTCCCAGTCACCAAGAGTTATTTTGACACCATTAGAGCAAAAGAAAAAATAGAGAAAAAGACAGTCACACACTCTGGGATAATCAAAAATGAACCCAAACAGAATCTTTAACCTTATTAACCTTGAAATGTAGTAGGAGAAGCTCACAAATAGACTGATGCTCTGAATGTCAACTGGGTCAAAAATCTGATTAGAAGTCTTGTAACCTTCCATTTACCTGGCAGATTTTCAATAAACGTCAGCTGAGCAGAAAGTCAATGGAAGGAATTTGCAGGCTCCTGTAATTCCAGAGTGTATAAATCTCCCTAAGTGAAGAGCTCTCCTTCAGGAAACAGGAATTCTCCTGTCACCAATTAATTAAAACCCAATGATTCCATTACATTGCCAACTCGGCCCATTGTATTAATTACAACAGCCTCAAAATCTTTCTTACAGGCCAATTACTCTAAAGTAATTAGATTTTAAGTCGACCACAATTAGAAAAAATTATGTGCATCTAACTTCCCTAATGTCTCCTTTGCTGATTCCATCTCTCCAAGTGCTTCTGAAATACTTCCCCTATGAGTGGGCCCGTCCTAATCCTACCACATTTTGATTAAAAGAAACTAATTTGGTCCTGAGGAGCAGGAATGAACCAGACTTACGCGTGAAATAATAATGGAAGACGGTAGTTTAAAAAAAAAAAAAAAAAATGGATTTTTGTCTTTCATCTCACAAGGTTGCTCATATGCCCACTTATAGATACAAAAGTAAGATGGTCTGGTACATGAATATAACTGTACCATAACTGAACCATAACTCCATAGACATCACTCAGGTAGTGGTTTCTCTGGGCTCCAGGGATAGGGATGTCAAGTTCACATAGGATTCAGGTACCAGCACCTAGAATTTTCCTTGTGGGCTCCCCACATCAATCTTATTTGCACAAACAGGTTCACAGGCTTGTGTTCTCAAGGAAGAAAAATGATTCAAAATAACAGTGAGATCCAGATGTGAGTCAGCACCAGGTCAGACCCTGTGAGGACCACTAATAGGCCTGAAACAAAAGAACAGAAGGTAAAATCTGTTCTGGTGGCTGAGCCAGGCTGCACTAATGAGCGGCTCTGTGGCCACATGAAGGCCATTCAGGTAGTTGACCCCTGACATCACGACTACATCTCCCACATATCTACTGCCACCCGGGAGGGTCCCCAACATGCTAGGAGACAGCTTGGAGACAGTGGGGGTCGGATTCAGGCCTCGCATCCAAGCAAAGAGCAAATCCCTACTCAGATCTGAACCTCCAAGGTCAGCAGTGGCAAAACCCATTTCTTTGAAAAGCCCATTCATTCTTAAGGCAATAATCCGTATGCTCTCTTTGATGTGGGTTGGCTGAGTTGCAGTAATGAGAGATGCTAGGAGTCTGTGGATCTGAGCTCAGAATGAGAGCACACAGTCTAAGGTATGTGAGCTTCTAATGGGGACGGAATGTTTGCAGTTAGGACAGTCCCAGAACATCAAGTTCAGCGTACTGAGGAAGACATAAAAAGCAGCTAGAGACACACAGTCATCTACTCGGTCTCCCATTCTACCAGACTTTCACAAACTTGAACTCTTTGGCTGGGTCTCCAAGTTCTGAACCATAACTTATTCAAACACCCAGTGAAATATTTCTGAGCATCCATAGTGTGTCAAAGCTCTGTTCTCAGCACAGAGCTCTTCTGAAGTTTATATCCATGTGGAAAGACACAAGTAACAAGCAAATAAAAAAACAAATAAGGCAGCTATTCAACAGTAAATTTGGTCATCATCATTGCACTTTCCTACATACTCTGACCCCTCACTTTCCAAACGCACGAGACCCCACTTCTGCCCCACTGGAGCCTGGGAGCGGCCAAGAGACCAGTTTGTGTCCCCCTTCCTGCAGCAGTATGTATTTTGTTACTAGCATACGCCTCTGTTTCCCTGTGCCACAGCCACCAGAAACCATCAAATGAGGTGCTCTTCTGGCCACCCGAGAGACGATGATAGTCAGGGTCCGGCACTGAACTTCACAGCACCCATAGTGTGAGTGGAAAATGAACCTTTGTTGTTTTTAAACACTGAATTTGAGAGTAGTTTGTTACACTTTAGCCTAAAAAGGGGCTATAATGTACAGGGAATGCTCTGCAAAGCCCAAGGGAAGAAGTCAGGGTATAGGAAATTAAAAACTTGACCTCCTCCCAGGAGGGATTCCGAGCTGGTAGGGTATGGCTCTCAGCCTGTCAAGAGACCCCCAGAGAGCCAAGGCCAGAGTGTACCAGCAGAGTTGAGGAAGGCAGAGGGTGAGGCAGAGAACGACATCACTACACCCAAGGTGTAGCCAACTCACCACAGTCACCCCTGAGAGCCCCAGTACCTGAGCCAATGCATGTTCTCTTAAGCCTATTTAAGTTTTTGCTTACAACAAAAAAACAAAAAATTGACATACTAATGTGAGTGCATTAAAGTCTATGATGAGGTAGAGAGGTAGTATTTTATGACACAAGAGTGGCATTATTTTACTTGCCTCTTTATTTCAACTGTGGTGACTCACACTGACATTTAACCATATTTCAACTGATATATGGGGACAGCCCTACAGAGCAACTGATCTGTGTCAAGCGCCAGGCCAGTGTCCCTTCTGGAAGCCTCATACTTTCTTCCGTGGGCAGCCCTAACCTTTCCAGAAAGTGGACCCAAACGCCAGGGTGAAACTCCCCTGAAATGGCTAAATCACTAATATGATCTCCCTGTCCCATCTTATAAGCTCATCCTGAGATCCAGAGAGGCTATTTTCCAGGGTTTTTCTGTTTCAGAAACTGAAGCTAAGTGGCTGGCATCCCACCACAGTTCCATTGAGTGAGGACGCCACGGAGTTGACGAAAATATGGCTCTGAGAGGACGCAACATTGTGCTGGGTCACAACTTCAATGAATCTCAGTGAATCAATCTCCTCAAGCAGCTTTTCAACCATCCTGCCCACTAAGTGTTCAGAGACATGCCTGAAACAACTGTGGTAAAAATGTTCGATCTAAAAAAACAAAAATAAGACCCACTCATGAACTGCCACCAGAGGAATGCACAACGTCCTTCCAGCCCCAACATCGTTCAAAATGTACTCGTCCTGTTGCACGTGTGATATTGCAGGGATGGTCTATCCATTTCACCCGGCACCCTTGGCAGGGGCTCGAGCCCAGGACCGATGAGCGTGCCCAGGCGTTTCTGCCCACTGCCCGCACAGCAAAGTCGGAGTTCTGAAGCCTGGTGAACCCAGAGGCCCCCGCAGGAGGCGGGGTTCCACTCATTTTGGTTTAATGCAATAGAACTGGATCATCAAGGAGTGTTTGCAGAGATGTAAGCAGGGAAGAACTCACAAGGGAGGCCGGAGAACCCAGAGAAAAGCTAAGCAAAAAGCCATCCCCAGCCAAGTGTGAAGGGCCAAGGGAAGAAACAGTGTGCCCAGAAGTCCCTGGAGGGATGCAGCCATGGCCAGAACCACGTGGGCAGCCAGAGAGGCAGCAGGACGCGACCCGGCCTCCCTCCCCTGCCCGCCTCTACTCTCCTTTCGGTGCCCAGCACTGGCTGAGCCCGGCCAGCAGCAAGGGAACATGGGGGAAGCCTTGCATTGGCGTAAACCCCCCAAAGCACACAGCAGGGAAGAAAAGAGAGGGAGGTAAGGGTCAAGAGAACAGCACCGGCAGCTTGGGAGGCAGGGACGGCTTCGGTGTGACCCCAAGCTACCACCCAGATCCTCCTCCCACACCCTCTGCCTTCACTTGGGAAAGCAGAAGGAAGGTGTGTGGGACTAGGAACCCAGTGCAGGTGTCACACATTGAAGATGTCTTCCGGCAGGTCTTTTCTGCCTTGGAAATGCCTCTCCCAAAACACTCCCAGCCGTCTAGTCATGCTTCCAGCAAACCACACACTGCAGTGAAAACCTCAACAGCCTTGTTGTGAAGAACACCTCCAGTGTGGCTCACTAGGAACGTGCAGATGCTTATTATTTTTATTATCAAAGGTTTCCTGATTGCAGGTGACAATCTACCTGTAGAGATGGGACTTCTTGTCCCCTGACATACATATATGTCCCTCTTGCTCTGTCTTCCTCTGAGTACCTTGCAGTTCTTGCTTCTAAGGCTCTCGGCAATTGCTCATTAGGTACCTGCATCTTTGCAGGTTAATTTCCATCCCCTTCCTGACTAAGCTTCTGGGAGCAGGAGCTGAGTCTTTGGTTTACACTGTGTCCATTCCCAGGGCCTGACCCAGAGTCCAGCACATTCAGGAGCCGAGTGAGATCTGCAGCCTGGCTGAGTGGACAACAGATGGATTCTCTCACCTGTGGGGCAGCAGGTCCTGAGAAGCCAGCACCCCACCCCCTGCAGGTGGCACGGTTTCCCAGAGATGCACCCCACTGCTCCCCTTTGTTGGTCATTGGCTTGCTAAGACGAGGACGCCGTGAGTGCACTCGCCTAAACACACACGATGCCCAGGAACCAGCGGCCTCAGGTCCCAGACAAGCACTGAATAGTCTCTTTCCCCCTTTCACCGCAGATTTCAAGAGACAAGTTCACAGAGATGCTCTCAGACAGGGGAGGCGTTAGGATTAGCTCTCTACAGGCATGAAACAGGGTTTGGGGAACACCATAAGAGCCCTCTAAGGAAAAGTTAACCAGAAGTCACTTCAGGAGACAGATAAAGGCTGAGCTGCCCCTGCAATGTAAACTTGAACACCTCGCCATGTGCACAGATGGTCATGGATCCATTCTGCTCCCCAGTCCCGAGCAGTGACGACAGGGGGACGGGGAAATAGGGCAGCTTATAAACCCACAGAAACCCAGATCCCCCCTGACCGGGGGCCACTTTCACTCCAAAGGAGTATTGATCCTCCTTGATTAAATTTCCCCTTTTCCAATAATATCCTAAAAATCCAATTTATTAACTTGGTTTAATTGCCACCCTGACAGCTGGCTTTGCAGGCTCCCTTTTCCCCTGTGTTTCCAGAGAAAGATATTGATGTTTCCATTTCTGCTCATTAAGGCGGGTCTATTTAAATATTGTGTTTATTTCATCCAAGGTGGCCTCAGGTGAAAGCACAAAAGAAATCTCTCAGTCTCTGCTGCACATGAAGCCCTTTGATGCTGCAGTTTGTACCCTTGCCAGGATGCACAGTTGGGTTGAATCAAACCAGCAAACATCTATTAATCCATGGAATCAGTGGGCTGCCTCACACCTGGCTAATGGACCAAGCTCAATTAGGTTCACAGGGGCCAGTGCCAATCACAGCAGAATACCACACTCCACTGTGGTGTAAAGGAAGCTACATTGGAGAGGGTGAGGGTAGGTATGCAACTCTTGCAGAAGCGATTTGAAATGAACATCCCTAAGGCATGCAGGCAGCACTGTCTGCACACGCAGGGGACCTTACAGAGAGGAAGCAAATCGTTAGTGAGTTGTGGCTTTGGGTGATGATGACCCCACCAGCCCAGGGTTTGTGATCACTCAGACAGCCTCACTTGGGAGTTGTATTAGTCTTTTATCGCTACATAGCAAATCATCCCCAAATTTAGGAGATTAAAACAATAAACCTTTAAATTGCACAGGTCTGGTGGAAATTTGGAGGCAGTTTAGCTGAGTGGTTCTGATTCTTCTGTAAGATTGCAGAGAAGACGTCAGCCAGGGCTGCCATCATCTGAAGCTTTCACTGGGGCTGGAAGATCCACTTCCAAGGTGGCTGCCCCATACGGCTGTAGTCAGGAGGCCTCAGCTCTTCACCATGTGGTCTTCTCCAGAGAGCTGCTTGAGTGTCCTCACAACATGGCGACTGACTTCCTCCAAGATGAAGGATCCAAGAAAAAGCAAAGAGGAAGGTGCACTGTCTCTTGTGCCCTAGTCTTTGAAGTCACACAACATCACTTTCACCATATATTTTATATCATGTTGTTTTTTGTAGGACACTATTTAAGACTTAGTTATAAATTAAAAAATATTATTTAGCTATACATTATTTAGGTATACCATACCACCATATGGTATTCTATAAAAGTGAGTCACTAAGGCCTGCTCACACTAAAAGGAAAGGAAATTAAATTCCACCGCTTAATGAGAGAATATCAAAGAAATTTGTTTATATTTTTTAAAACTGCCAAAGGCTACTGAGCAAACATTTATAATACTTGAGCTCAGAAAGATGAGGCTAGAGAGACATGGTTATGAATTCACGCCCTGTCATTAGTTACCTTGAGTTTAACCTCTTCACTCCTCCATTTCCTCATCCATAGACAGGATAACATCTATGCTGCCAAATGACAACTTAATAATATGTGTAGCATATCCAACACAGTGTCTAGTACACAGTAAGAATTCAACACATCATTGCTAATATTTTAATTACAATTAAGAATGAAGAAGAAAGAACCATTCAGCATTCTTCACACCGTTAATCTCTAGTGTTACTTCTCTCAACGTAACGAAAACATCACAAGTGGAACTTATACAATGTTAAATAAACATTTTTTTATTTTATAACAAAGCTAAATAACATTTTTTAATTTATGACTAAGTCTTAAATAGTGGCCTACAAAGCAACATGATATAAAACGATTAATGTCCCCAACACATTCTGATTTGTACTATGACACATCCGATGCCCAAAATCCACACACATATTTAGGTGCATTCTGCCTTCCAAAGGTGCCAGACGCAACTGAGCATTATACTTCAGATTCCTTCCAGCCTAGATCATTCAAACTGGCTATTTCTTTAACTAATTACAGGAGCATTGAGACAGGCATCAAAATTCCCAGCTACTAATATGATGATAATAATTATACTAATAACACAGACATTTGCCATAGGCTAGGCATATGTGTGATCTTAAATAAATCCTTTAACTTCTGTCAGCCTCACTTTTCTCAACTATAAAAGAAGGTGTTGAATATCTGATTTCTCCTATTTTGGCAGGCTCTGGCCATCGAATTTATCTGTCTGGGATATTTGACATTGGATAACAAGAAAGCTCATGTAGGTAAACCCACAGACAATTAAAGAGATGACTGCACATGCAAATGCTATTTCTAATTGCAAATGTATCATGTTAGGGCAAAAAGCCTCTCAGGACCAATGTCTGCAGAAAAAAAATATCTGAATGGTGTAAAGAAATGCATACTTAGATGTGATAAAACCAATTTTTTCAATTCAGTCTTATTCTTAAAACTAAGATCTCCTTATAGACTAGAATGCCATGTACCAATGACGGGTTTGGGCCCTTTCTCATCTGTATTAGTTAGAATTCTCTTTGTAATGAAGCATCCCAACATGTAGTCAGCTGTCCAGAAGTTTATCATAGCTCCAGGAGTGGCCTAAGCCAAGTCCAGGAAAAGGACTTCTCAGCTCAATTCAGCCCAAATTGCAGACCCAGGTAATTACTGGCTAAGTAAATGGTCGTTACGTTAGGCAACTTCATTTGAGAGTCATTTGTTAAGCAGCAAAAAACTGATACATAATCTTTATAACTCACTTCTTTTCCATGTCTTATTTCCTTGTCTAGACACTGTTCAATGTCACAACAGTGATATTAATGGTCTTCTTTGTCTTTCCCCTAAATTTGATTTCCTATTAAGCATGATGTTTATTTTAAAGTTCTGCAAGACCCTATCTATCAAATTAAGAAAGTTGCTATTTCTACTGTGCTCAGAGTTTTTGTATAAATTCAGAGTTCAAATAGAAGCTGTTTTCATTTTCTAAGGACTGAGCAGCCCTTTCCAAAGAGAAAATGTCTCTGAGCAGACCCCTTTAAGAACATACTGATTTACTTACAGTGAAACAGATACCGTTTCCCCAAAAATAAGACATCCTCCGAAAATAAGACCTACTTACAGGAAAGATAAGACGTCCCCTGAAAATAAGACCTAGCGCATCTTTGGTAGCAAAACTTAATATAAGACACTGTCTTATTTTCGGGGAAACAGGGTAAGACAAAGACATAGAGAATATTTAAACAATAATACAGGATAGCATATGATCAAATGGCAAATATTAAAGGTACGGACTCAAGTTCAACAGAAGTTCAGAGGGGAATGCAGGGCTGGCTTTTTTTTTTTAAGAAGTAAAAGATGGAAAACAAGCATTTAGGTGAGAGGACACACAGCAAGGGACAAAGATGTGGCAGCAGAAAGGTAGAAAATGGCAAAAACATGCTTGACAAATGTGCAGAGGCAACACCACATGTTTACCTCACCATCTCTTCTTCCGAGACAAACAGGAAGGCCACATCTCCCAGCCTCCCATGAAGCCTCCTCTCTCCGTACAGACCAATGGAATGTGGGCAGAGGTAACAGACGCCCCACTCAGTCCTGGGCTTGGAAAACATCTTGTGTGATCTTCCGGGGTTTCCATGGCAACCTCAAGGATGGCATAGCAACAAGGATAGTTTCCAGATGACATAGGCATAGGACAGACGCAGCCAGGATCACTGATAACGACTTGGACTTGTTTGTAGCTAGTTGGATGTGACTCAGAAACTCCATCCAAGCCTCATTAGACCATGTTAAAGCACTGAGATAGGTTACTTGTTAAAGCAGCTAACATTAATGACCTAAGTAGTACAGAGAATTATAATGAGTACAGTTCAAAGGGTTCAGTAATATCCTAGGACATTCCCTAGTGACAAGCCACTCTGTGCTACACCCACTGGCCTACTCCCTGTTTTCAAAGACAGCCTTCCTTTTGTGATCTAAGGAAGAACAAGCCTTATTGCACTTCCTGTGAAGGGAATACACCTGTTGTAATAAACCAACACCCACCAAGGTTATTGATTAAGAGGGTCGGGAAGGATGTGTTCAATATTATTTCAAAGCAAAAGGTGGGAAACAGATGAAAACTTCAGCAGTAAAAGATAACAGAATTCAGGCCCTTTCTAGGTTCAGAAAAAATTTCAAAACCACAATCTAGTAAGGGAAAAGAGAAAAACACTGCTCAGGACCACACACACTCTTTGAGGTCTCCGGTTCCCACTCAATCCCCTTAACTTCAGCTAGCATAATGATGTAAGCTGAACCCCCATCCACAGTGGCTCCACCACAAAGGAAAATGGTAATTAAAGCCAGTGAGGCTATTAAGTCAAGCCCCAGAAAATTAAGACAACCAGCGATTATGCACATTTTTCTCCTGACACTGGGAAACAGAAATCTGACAGTGACCACACCCTCAGAGGGCCCTTCCAGCACCTGGAAGCTTCATATTTAGAAGGTGATATTATTCAATGGCAAAATAACGTTCCAGAGTGCAGATCAAGAGTAATTGTCACCGCCCTTCAGCGCTCTAATATCAGTGCTCAAGGCCTTTTAATGTAATACCAAAACCCAGCGAGAGCCCATGTTCATTCAAGACCCAGAATGTTTCGCATCTGCAGCAGAAATGTGTGAGACTAACTGCCTTATTCTAATAAAAATCTCAAAAATATGTCTCTTGGTAAGACTGTTCCTGACTTACTCAAGGTCACATAAGCCAGCAAACAGCAGGGACAAGATTTAATCCCAGGCAGGTGAACACCACAGCCTCCCCTCATAACCAAGATGTTGTTACCTGGTGTGATAATACACTAACACCTTAGCATCCTAGTGCTATGAACACCCTCGTAATATGACACTACATGATAACACACCGTAATGAAGCAGGGATCATACCTGAGTTTAGACCCATGCCCTCTTCACTGGGAAATCATTCTAGTTGTTTCCTCACCAAGTTTTCTTTGCTCAAATGTATTTACCTTAACTGACAGGTCTCAGGACGTAGAGCAGTGATTTTCAACCAATGTGCCATGAGAGGATCTTAGATGTGCATGAAAATTTTCAAAGATCATTACTTAAATTATCTTCAATACTCCTAGTAGAGGAAACACACTGTACCCCACATATACAAATATTCATGATCTATGTGTATATGACTTAATAAAAATAAATTATCTTCAAAAGAAGTTCAAAACTTAGTAAATATATTCCTTTTTTTTTTTCACTCTTTCTTTTGATCAACATAATTTAAATGTGTCATGAAAATTTAAGTATAGGTTCACGTGTGCCGTGAGACAGAAAAGGTTGAAAAATACTGACTTAGAGGGACGCGGCATAACCTAGCCATGTACGACCTTCCTTCCAGGGGTAATTGTGTGAGTCCCTGTATCACCCCCACGCCGCCCCTAACTGTCGTAACACACACAAACACACGCACAGACTTGTGCATTTTTTTTCTTAGTCCCAGGCAAAATTCTAACTTCTCACCGACAATTAAACTGCACAACTAGTAGGTTCTGTAGTTGAAAGCTGGGGGGGGGGGGGGGGAAGACATCAAGGTTGACCGTAATTGTTTCTTAGAATCAAAGATGGGGAGAAACAGAAGCTCAGAGTAGCTCCATGTACAGTGGGTGGAAAGAGTCAAGTGGCCAGTGGTAGCTGTGTGGGATCTCTGCTCTCAGCCTAACCTGTCTAATGGCATTAGATAGCAAGAGTCAGATTGCACAGCTCTTGCAGAGAACATACCCAGAGCTGCTGGCACAATGGATAGAACTACAGTAGCTTCAAAGAATTGTAAGACAGGATCTCAGGTATGGTTATTGGTCAAAGAATGGCAAACCAATCCAATCTGATAGAGATTTGTTGAGTGCCCCTAAACACCAAGCTCTGGGTTTAGCATAACAGGGAAGGGGAGGAATCAGACTGGGCTCCAGCACCAGGAAGACAGCACAGAAGTGAGAGGAGTTTGTCACCGCTGATTATGTTACTGTGTGCTAATAATTCTGAGAGAGGTAATTCTGTGTAGGCAGCACCAAAGTCGTAGCAATTAGCGCTACTGATGGGGAGCTGGGGTAACAAATGAGCATGTGGAAGGCCAAGCAGATCTTTACTGACATGAAAAAGGGAGGGAAGAGAAACAGTGTGCAAATGGGACTCATTTTACCAGCCCACCTTGCAGAAGTCAAAAATATGAACATACAGTTAAAACAGAAGGCCATTTATAGAATCTCGATTAGAACTCACAAGCAAGAGATAGCTAGATTAGCAAGGGGGAGGGGAGGGGAGGGAAAGGGGTAGGAGGGAGGGTGATTGGATCTCACCTAACGTGCACAATGTGAGAGCGTTCAGCACCCTCCCCCAGGGGAAGGGCTCAACTACAACTGGAACTTTACCTTAGAAATAAAAACAATGTAATCTAAGCATATTAATTTGAAATTACAAGAGAGATAGCTAGACTGGTGTTCTGATTACCGTATATACTCGAGTATAAGCCGAGTTTTTTCCGGCACAAAAATTTGTGCCGAAAAAACCCGAACTCGGCACAAATTTTGTACCGAAAAAAACTCGGCTTATACTCGAGTATATACAGTAAGTGTAAATGAAAAAAAGAAGACTTTGGTCTTCTTTTATAAATAACTTCAGGACACTGCCCTAAGACCACTTTCTGGCCTTAGTAAGAACAGTCTAGCACTACAGGACACGCTCCCTGCAAAGTTTCTGAGCCATTATCCTGATTTTTTAGTGACCTTTAACTCTCACTTGAGCAGAATAGGTTGGATGTTTTGCAGGACAACAGCTTGCCATTTTAAAAGAAAAACTGAAAAAATTGGTCTCAGAAACAATAAAGACCAGGGCATCTCTGGAAGTCTGGGTAACTTACCAAAGGAACAGCCTCACCAGTTGCAGCGACAAAATGAGTCTGTTCATGGTGTCTTATTCAAGCTTACATCAATCTACTCAAAATCCAGAGTCTCAGAAGAAAACATGTGATTGACGTTTGGTTAGATCCCCAGCGCTCAGTCAGTGCAGAATGGGACACTTTGATTTTACTCCCACCCCTAATGCTCATAAGGGAAAGAAGCCTCCAGAAGGAGATCAGGATTTGCTACTAAAATGGGTGCTGAGAGGCCCAAACCCAACGGTGTCCCCACCAGACAGTCTGTGTACACAGAAGGCAGAAACGAGGTCTGACAACACCAACAAGAGGGGTGTCTAGAGGTGCCGAAGGAAGCCGGCTCCTAGCTCACTTCCTGAGAAAGACTCTAGCGACTGTGCTTAGTCCTTCTTCCTCCCTCCCAGAGCAATATCTGAGTCAACCCAATTTCCTTTTGATAAACTGAGTTCCAAGATACAGAGAATAAGATTGAGAGATGCATTACTTATAAGGGGAGAACCCTAAAGTGAGTTTCTAGGAATTCCTTCTTCTGAGGCCTTTGGACATAACCTTTGGTTTTGACCTTCCTGAGGCTCAGTCATTCAAATGGTTTTTTTGTGAGATAACCTAGTGTCCTCTCAATAAACTCCCTTTTTTTGCTCATGCCTGGGTTTCTTTTCTTCTGAAAGCAATAGTCTCTGATTTAAAATGTCAGCTAACAGGAAGACAAATACCTAATGATCTGGCATTTCTTTTTACACACACACAAAAAAAATAAAAAACCCTAACCAACTAACAAGACCAAAATATTTTTACCTATATTTTAAAAGGAAGCCAATTAAAAATCCAAAATACCCACATAAGTATGGTTGACCTGTATCCCAAGGTCTCAAAAGTTGATCAATAGTAACTTAAATTTAAAGAACATTAGAGTCCCCATACCAAAACTGTAAGAATTTTGCCTCCAAGTAAGAAAAGAAAAAAATTTAGTTTTCTGGAGCAAAAAAAAAACAAATGGATTTTCCTGAGAAAGAAAAATCAGGTGAAGGAAGAGTTAACTCTCTTAGCTAAAAGACTTTACAGAATTTCTCTTATAAGGAAAGGGGAGATAATACACACCATATATTAGAACAATTGCATTACTTGGCTGTCTGTGTGGCTCAGTTTTCTCCTGATAAATTTTTTTAAATGATGATAAAATCAGTTTTGAATTTGAATCTTTCTATAATCCATTTAGACACCTTTAAGTGAAAAGGAAATATGTTATCTAACAAAACAGATACATATATTCAGGTTTGATCCAAAACCCAGTGAGAAGTAAAGTATACAGTTGATAAAGACACAAACTATCATTTACATAAGGCTGATAACAAAGACCAGTTCTGATGGAGCTGACATTAAATCAAAATTGCAGTAAGGCTCTCCTGAGCCTGATTGTCAGCACGCAGGTGTCTTGTCCTAAGGTATACTCAGCACTCCACATGTAATAGGTGGCCATCCACCAGCAATAACAGAACTGGGGTGGAGAGGAAGATTCCATACAAGTCACTGCTCACCATTTAAGCCTCATCAGGACAGAATAAAGGTCAGACTCCTTCCTGATGTCCCAGAAAGCAGTACCTGGGACAAAGCCAGCTCTACACAGCCCTACTCCCTAAGCACTCAGGCCTGAGCAGTAAGGTAACTGTTGTTATTGTTATTGTGGAAAGACAATACGGACAACAGGTGCCTCATGTGGCCTTGTGTGACCTCATCCTTTGCTTCTCATCCTTAAGGACCCAGACAAACCTACTCCCTTCGTTACTCCACCAAGCTACAAACCTCCAAGCAATTGCAAATGAAGAAATCTGTCAAAATTCCCATCAATATTCATTTATTAGGTAGCATGCACCAGGCCCTAAATATTTATTGACTGAATGAAAACAAGGTCCTTTAGGGTAGAAAAAATGAAAACCTTTATAACTTTGAGCAATTAAAATCTTATATTCATAAAAAGGGTTTCAGTTGCAAGGGCAGAAACCCAAGCATGCCTTAAGAACTAGGAGGAGAGGGAAATTATTTCAACCTAATATAGACAATATGTGAAAATCTCACAGCTAACATCACACTCAATGGTGGAAAACAGACAGCTTTTCCTCTAAGATCCAGAACAAGGCAAGGATACCCACTCTGTCCAATTCTAATATTAAACATAGTACTGGAAGTCCTAGACAGAGCAATTAGGCAAGAAAAAATAAAGGACCATCTTAACAGTAATAGGAAAAACAAAATTATCTCTGTTCAAAGACAATAAGATCTTATATGTAGAAAACCTCAAAGGCCCCACAAGAAACTTTCTAGAACCAATAAAGTAATTCAGCAATGTTTTAGAATATAGACTCAACACACAAAAGTGTCAGTTGTGTTTCTATATACTAACAAGGAACAATCTGAAAAGGAAATTAAGAAAACAATAATCCCATTTACAACAGGATAGAAAACAATAAAATACTTGGTAATAAACTTAACCAAGCTAAGAGACTGGTACACTAAAACAACAAATCATGGATTAAAGAAATTAAAGAAGGCACAAATAAACAGAAAGACACCCTATGTTCATGGATTTGAAGATTTAATATTGTTAAAATGTCCATAGTGCTCAAGCAATATACAAGTTTAATGTAATCCCAATCAAAATCACAATGACATTTTTTGAAAAATACAGAAAAAAAATTCTAAAATTCACCTGAAATCTCAAATGACCTCAAATAGACAAAACAATTTTGAGAAAGAAAAACAAATCTACAGGCCATATACTTTCTGATTTCAAAGCATATTACAAAGTTACAGTAATCAAAACAGTATGGTACTGACATATCATACAGACATATACACAAATGGAACAGAATAGAGAGCCCAGAAATAAACCCTCACATATTGAATGAATGATTTTCAACAAGACCACATATACAATAGAGAAATCGCAGTCTCTTCAGAAAGGAACAATTCCTGAAACATACCTTGGGCTTCACTACCTCTGAGATTTTACCCATGATATTTCCTCCATCTGAAATTATTTTCCTTGCCATTACCACATGTCAAAATCTACTCATCCTTTAAAAACACAACAAATAAAACTTTGATCCAAGAAGAAGTTACAGAAGTTACAGCTGCTTGCTCTCTCTCTCTCTCTCTCCCTTCCCTGCCTTCTTTATGTTACTCAGACACATCAAGCATACCCGTGCCCAACTGCTCTTTCCTCCACCTTATCCATCATTTCTCAGTATCCACAGGCCTAGACATCCCTTCCTTCCTGCCTCACTACTCAGGAAGGTCAGCTGTACCATGTTATCTAAAAATTTCATATACCCATCCCCCCCACAACCAAGAGTATTCTCTTCTATTGCATATTCTGTCTCCTTCTTCATAGTATTTGCCCCTGACATAGTTCCCCTGAGTATATACGTATACTCATTTGTGCATACAGAGGCCACACCTTTGTCTCTCTCTGTCAACAGAATACAGCCATGAGGATAAGGACTTTTTCTTTCTTGTTCTCCACTGTACCAGCCCCAAGAACAGAGCCTACCACCAAGCTGTGCTCAGTGAAGACGTGTTACGTGAACAAATGAACTAACAGCACACAGAAGAAAGCAAAACCACGAGAGAGCAATGGATCCAACAGCTTCAGGCAGCTTAAATCACATCTGAAGATTTGTGATAATATTTTTGAAAAATATGATCTAACAACTAAAGAATAAACTCCGAAAACTTACTGTTATGAAAATACTTCACACCTGAAATGGGATTAAAAGGGCTGGACCAATTGGTGATGAAAAAAAAAGAGAGAGAGAAAGAAACCTAATGAGCCAGTAAAGACACTCTGGGTGACTCTGGGACTTCACTGAATGTGGAGGCTGGTGCTGTGAACTCTTCACATCACAGTCACTTAACACCTACCCTGTGCTAAGTGCCACACGTACATTATCTTATTGAATTAGTTCTCACAACAGTCCTGCATATACTATTATTATCACCATTTTGCAAATGAGAGAATCAAGATTCTGAGAACTCAAATGCTGGGACTTTCCTTAGAAAGTGTTGTACTAAAATAAATTCTCCAAGTGCTTACTCCTTACTCACACACACAGCTTGGAAAGGCACAAAACACTCACACAAAAACACCACTCCTGCCTTTGACCCTCACATTGTCCCTCATTGGTTCAACAAATTTTTAAAGAATATCATGCATCAGACTGTCTTCCAGGTGTTGGTCATATGATAATAGTAAAAGAATCAACAAGGTCTCAGCCTCAGCTGACGCTCAAGAACAGAGAGACAAATAATATAATTTCAAATAGTAGTGGCTCTAGAGGAAAGAATACAGGGCGTGTGACAGTGACTTGCTATGGCGAGGGACAACTTTAGATTTGTGGTCAGGGAAGGTGTGTCTTTGGAGGTAACATCTGACTGACCATAGGGACCAGCCACGTGAAGACCTGAACACAGAATCCAGACGGGATTATAATGTCACTTTATTATGGAATATTAAAGTTGATATCATGATGCCAAGTTTTCAGATGAAGAAACAGAAGCACATTATCAGACTCTGGAAATGAAGGAATGTGCGCATAAATGAATGAAGCAGCAAGTGAGGAGACTGAGCTGCCCAAGATCATAAGACTAGTAAGTGGACACCCAGGTGGAGAGATGCTGATGCTGCCTGATGTCAGTTGTCTAACCACGGGCCCCCCAGCAATTTTTAAAAATCAGGCAAACACTGGGCTGGACAAACAAGTAAATTGAGGCAAAATAGTGGCCTTGGTGGTGCCAACACATTTTCATGGAATGTTGGCCATTAGGAAGAAGGAACCTTCTGTTAGCACTGAGCCTTGAAATCAAGGCCATGATTAAGGTGAAATTTTTAAGATTATACCAAGAAAACTCAATGATTAAGTCAAATACTTGCTCCTGGTGACCCAGGTCACCATGGGTTGACCAGGTGTCCTGATAGTTGACCAGATATCCCTCCAAAAGGCTGTCTTTACATCCTATATCCATGATAAAATGATGTGACATGTCTTGACAAAATGGTCCCTTTAGTGGTTAAGCTCAAGAAAATTGCAGCAATATACAGTGGGTAGTGTTTGCTGAAGATGGGGCTCACAGCCAGAGGCCATCCATCCCGATGGGACACCCCAGGGCAAGGGCCCCAAGGTGGTGGGAAGCCAGGTCCTGGCCTGCCAGCAATAATGGGAACCAGACTCTAAAAGAGCGGAGAGGAGAAGTGAAAGAAGGGAGCAGGGAGGACAATTGGTGGGATCTCACCTGAAGGGCACAATGTTGAGGGTGTTCAGCACACCCCCTGGGTAAAGGGCTCAACTACAACTTGAACATTACCTTAGAATGAAAAACAATGTAACCTAAACAGCTTTACCCTCATATTAATTTGTAATAAAAAAAAAATAATTTTTAAAAAGACTCTTTTCCTAGCTGTTCTTTAGCAGTGGATTGAATTGAACAGGACATTGTCACTGAGTTATTCATTCTAGATACAGGAAAGACACATAAAGGCATGTCAAATGTGTCTTTAACTTTGATTTGGGGGTCACTCAGGTATGCATTTGAAGAGTTAGTGCCCTACCTGCTGAAGGCATTAATTATTTAGTGGCTGTCTTTTTATTCTTATTATCTTCATCAGTTAGAATAACAGCAACACTAGTTAGAAATACTGGCACTTTTCATCATTGGACCTTACTGAAAATAACAGGTGAATGACAAACTTAAATTCCACATAACTGTAAACAATGTCTGAGAGAATACTACTTTACAGAATAAACTGTGGCCCAGAAATGTTAAATAACTTGTCCAATACCATCCATTTTCTCGCAGCAAAGATTCAAATTTCCTGGGTATCAAGGGATTAACATTGAGGCTTTTCCAAAATGCAATTATTATACTACAAAAAAAAGTAGTTAAGAAATGTTTCCTCCATTATAAATGACATAAGCAAATTGGAAAATCATTTGAAACCAAAGGGCAATAAAGATTATTGCCAATAAAAGTGAGCAAAGTCTCATTAATGAGATACAGTGACAGGGGAAACACCATAATTCTTTTTCACAGCAAAACTACTGTAATTAAGCCAGAGGGTGTCTGTGTTATTTAGCAAAATAAATAATTACCCCATGCCCTTGAAGCTGATTGCAAATTTGAGCACTGAGCTAATGCTCCAGTCTAGAAATCCAGTCCAGGATTCATGCTCAGGGTAACTGAGTAACTCAGAGCAATTACAGTGTCACACCGGAGATGCCCCGTGTGCCTCAGGTCACATGTGCAAATGACCAAATGACGCTGGTCCATACTTAGATTGGCTTTCGTTAAGAAGCACAGAAAGTTACTATTTCAACAGCCACTGCACACCTGCCAGAACCAGGCCTTGTGTGTACAGGTTGGCATGTCCCTGACCCAGGGAAGCCCACGTAAGCACAGAATCCACTCTGGGCAGTAACAAGTTGCATTCTGTATCAGTGAGGGCTTGAAACAGTTTTAATCTTTCAGATGTTAAAACTGAGTATGAAACACACTGGAAACCCACGGCTACTACCTGAGTGACCCCCCCAAATCAAAAGCTAAAGATGCACTTGACATTCTGAACCAAGTCAGAGACAAGCCCACAGCATCCAGACAGCCCCCTCTTGTCTGGCAACTGCTGAGGGCTCCGTGATGTCCTGCTCCAAGCAGACGTGGTCCTGGCTAAAAGGGCCCTCAGCTGCTCTCAGGTTAATATTATTTACCATCAGCTTTGGGCAGCCTTTTAAATGGATAGGCATTAACAGCCTTTCTTGGAACAAGGCGAAAAGGACAAATTGCCCTCGTTCACCATCCCTCTAATTCTTTTCCTCCAGCAAGAAGCCTGAGGTGGGTGGTGACTCCAGAGCTTCCCATCAAACCAGGGAGATGAAGATTCCCAGGACTCTGCCACCAGTGACTGGGAATTTCCCATGTTAATTTTCCTCCAAATGCACAGTGATAGATTTTCCAAGACAATCGGTCCAGACAATCACAATTGTAAATAGAGAAAACGCAGCAGAAATAAAATGGATCGTATGAATCAAAAATGTGAAAAGTTATCAGCACACGGAGGGGAAATCTATCAACAACCACGGAGTGCTGGGGGAGAAGGATGTGGCTTAGAAACACATGTGGCACTGTGGACACATCCCGTCACCATCCACTCCTACTGTGCGATAGAAGGCTGTGGCCCTTCAGACCACAGTGTGTGTTCCCACCCCAGTCTGGAGGGATAGCTGGCTAATGGAGCACCATGAATATTTCACTTTAAAAATATGCTGCCACTAACAGAAAACCCATTTTCCAGCTCAGTGCCTGTGACTCAAGCAGCTAAGGCACCAGCCACACACACCTGAGCTGGCAGGTTTGAATCCAGCTCAGGGCCTGCCAAACAACAATGACAGCTGCAACCCAAAAATAGCCAGGCGTTGTGGCAGGCACCTGTAGTCCCAGCTACTTGGGAGGCTGAGGCAAGAGAATCGCTTAAGCTTAGGAGTTGGGGGTTGCTGTGAGCTGTGATGCCAAGGCACTCTACCCAGGGTGACAGCTTGAGGCTCTGTCTTAAAAAAAAAAAAAAGAAAGAAAGAAAGAAAGAAAGAAAGAAAGAAAGAAAGAAAGAAAGAAAGAAAGAAAGAAAGAAAGAAAAGAAAAGAAAACCCATTTTTTTCTCACAAGTAGGATTTGAGTAAAGTAGTCTGGGTCAGGAGAGGACAGAAAGTATCAAGTGGAAGATTCATTTAGTACAAAAGAAGTAGTTCAATTGCTTTTAGTGTTTTAGTGTACTTAATATTGGGTAGCTAAATTCTTACTTACAACCTATAAGTCAGGTGGAATGGCTGGAATATGATAACCTCTCAAGACCAAGGTTAAAAGTTCCAACACCGCAGGAACCAGAGGAAAACTCCATTCTTGGGTTCCAAACTCCATGCTAAGTTTAGCTCCTCAGCTCCATTAGCATGGGCCTCTAGGTCTGGTCATGAAGCTTTTGGCATGGCTCAAACAAAACAGAAAACAACCTAATTCCATAGAGCACAACCAAAAGTTCACAGGTCGCTGATTGTAAATTAGTCAGGTTTTCTTCCAGAGAAAAAACAATTAAATTTTATTGCAGGAAATCATCCCTGAGATTTCAAAGAAACATTTTTATTAAGAAGCCTTTACAAAAACTTATTCCAAGCTGACAGATATGTCAATATCCACTGAATTCAACATGGGCAATGTCCAGCCACACCCCACCCTTCATGTGGGTGACACTTATCATTCAGTCTCAGTTAGATGTCACCTGTTCAGGAAAACCATCTTTGACCTCTCAGGCTACACCAGATCTTTCTGTTTCACATGCTGTAAGCTCCTCATATTTCCTTTCATGACATTTCTCTTAATTACACTTAATTATCTGGGTAACTCTTTGCAATCCAGCTTCACTGCCAGACTCATCCCTCAATGAAGAAAAGAACCGTCTTTTTCTGTCTGTTCAGCAAAGTCTCCCACAACTCAGCACATCACTCATGGCAGGTCCTTAGTGAATTAAAAATAAATCTCTACTTAGGAATTAAACTGGCTAAGAGTTTCGGTTTCACATTCCAAAGGCTAAACGGTCAATTTAGTTGGAAATCTCGGTGTAGGGAACATGCATGATTTTAGTCCATCTAGCACTTATTTTCTTTCTTCTGCTAGCAGCATGCCAATTTTCCTTTGGTAAATAACCCATTCCAACTTTTATTCCCTGTGGCTGAGATGGCACATACACCACCTGCAACTCCGTGGGTGGCTGTCATGTGAGCCAGCCAGGCCAATTAGCACATTTATTCCACTCGCTGCAGTGATTGGTTCAGAGATGAGCATGTGACTCAGCCTGGGCCAATGAGATCTGATCTGAGTCTTTCCTGGAATCAACAGGAAGGAGAATTCCTTTTTCTGGGAAGATGCTTACCCAATGGGGCAAAGGCTGAAGCTACTGAAGGCATCCTGTCACCCAGTGGACATTAACACAACCAGTACAAAGCTGAAGATAGAGAAATAGCATCTGGATGGCATTATGATAGCACCTAGATCCAGCTATGCCTAAAATCAGGCATACCCTTTGATTTTTTTTTTTAATTATGTAAGCTAATTTGTTTCCTTTGTGGATTAAGCCACTGGGGTTGGGTTTCTGTTGTTCAAGTAAAATACTAAACTAGGGGAAAAAACAGGTTGTGCACACAAATAAGGGCAAAATGAATTCAAAAGTCAGTGGAAGAAGACTTTTCAGGAGAGGCTGGGCCTAGACTAAGCCTTGGAGAGTGCGTGAGATCTGTGTTAGCAGACAGAGCAGGGTACACTGGAGGTAAGGAGGACTTGCAGAGCCTGACCAAGGCGTGGGGAAGGGACAGGGAGCAACTTCCCTGATGCGGTGAGGACACCAGCTGAAGAAGAAAGGTGGGGTGGCCCTGGCAGAGCGGCAAGGAAATGCCCTGGGCATGATGACTAAAGTGAGATTTGAGGCTCAAGAGATGAGAAAACAATGAAGAGTCACAATTACCTTCGGGAGATGATGGGAGAGGGCTTCTTAAACCCGTTCCTGGGTAAAGTGTGCAAACTGAGATGAAGATGAGTGTTCTGTTGCCCTCCATTGTGTTTTTAGTGTCAACATATAAATACTGAGAGATTCAACCTCAAATCCAAGGTCTGAGTCCTCTTTAAGTGATTAACAGAAGAGACAGTGTGGCCCTGGCCACAAGATAAGGGTGTCTCCCGTAGAGGGCACGGGCTCCGCAGCTCCCCACCTGCTCTCCACTCCCATTTCCTGCGATCAGTCTGGGCACAACAAATGTGTGTGTGTCTCATCCAGACTGATAGGAGCCACCTCCTCCTCTCACGCTCACAGGCTCCAGTTACATTTCCCAAGGGCCTTCCAACACGCTCACCTGGGGGTGCGCACCTGAGGGCCTTCCAACACGCTCACCTGGGCATGCGCACCTGAGGGCCTTCCAACACGCTCACATGGACATGCACACCTGAGGGCCTTCCAACATGCTCACCTGAGGGTGCACACCTGAGGGCCTTCCAACACGCTCAACTGGGCATGCACACCTGGTGGCTTCTGTGCCACTGTTTCTGCTGGCTCAGGATGCTCTTCTTCCAGCCCTGCCCTTGGAGAGATCCAGGCAGCTTCACAAGTCACCTGTATAATCCTCTCCCCAGTCAAACTGGCTATTCCCTCCTCCTGACCTCCCAGTGGGATGTGTGCAGTAGCCTTACCTGTCAGAAATTGTATTTTAGTCTTTCTGCCTTCCCTGGCCCCTGTAAGGATCCCACCTAAACATTCACATTCTTGTTGAAATGAATAATAACCAGGTGAGCCAGAAGAGCTAACTGTGGCCAATAAAGAGATCAAAGGGCCCAAAACAAAGATCTTAATTGTACCTGAGCACAGGAGACCAATTCCCTCCACCCAATTAGAACCTAAAATAGTAGAATGAAATTAAGAAACATGAGTTGGAAAGAAAATCCCCAAGCCAAACCAAAATCAGGAGAAAAATGATAGTCTCAGGGGAGAAACTAGTGCACCCCCAAAAAGGAAAAGGTGGGAGCTGAAGATGTTTCCCAGCAGCTCCTCCTGGCCACCCAAGGGGCCCACACAGCTCCATTACCAGAGTGAGTGAATAAAAAGCCCCAAGTCACAAAATGAGTAGGAACTTCAGAAGAGCAGCTGCAGAGAGGCAGAGGGGCCCACCCAGGACTGTCCCCAGCCTAGATCTGCCTGCAGGGTGGAGTGGGAGAGCTGGCCCCAGCTGAAGATGGTATGCTTCTCTCCAATGGTAGGAAAAAGACAGCCACAAAGGAAGCAGAACAGGAGAGCTTCGGAGAGGACTCCCAGCTGCAGGAGAACATAGATTTTAAATAAATAAAACATATATGTTACTACTAAAACCATAAATAAAATTCAGAAAGTATGGACAAGGTTTGTGAGTCCACAGGCCTTCCTGAAGCTCCTGCCTTGTCTGAGGATGCAGAGATGGATACGACCTAGTCTCTCCATCCAAGGAGCAGAGCAATTGCAGGGGAAAGACATGTGAATAAACAAAACATGATGCGGCATGATCAGTGGCACAGAAGAAGTGGACCCAGGACACAGAAGTAACTTGTAGGAGACAGCAATGATGAGGCAGGTGCATAAACAAATAAAAACCGGCACCTCCATCTCCCCTGTGAGGCTGAGTCTCCACCGCAGGCAGAGCCCTGCAGAGGGTGGAGGAAGGACTCACCCCTCACCCAGACACCCGCGCCTGGAGGCCCCTGGGAAGAAGTGTCCTCTGCAGCCCTGCACCCTTCAGATTCCTGACTCTTGACTCCTTCATGTGAGGAGACGTGTTTAGACCATTCCCTGGGAACAGTTTTGGAAGCATCAGAAAAGTGCAGAGTTATGAGCACACATCTGGTGATCAGTAAGTGCAGGTTTAACTGTAGTGGTCTGGGGACTCATCCTGGCTGTCTTCCCAAGAAAGCTGCCTCGTTTTTAAAACCAGAAGCACATTTGGCTTCTTTTCACCTGATACTTATCAGAGAAGTCAGGGTGTGCTGGGGAGCTAACCACCTCCAAATTCAAAGTAGATTTAAATATAAAATGTTATTCTGCCCTTGCTTGCTGTTACATGTCCAGTGGGGATCAGTTGGGTGCTCTACTCCAAGACTCACAAACAGCCCTGAGCCAAATTTGGCTTGCCACAGGCTTCTGCAACCAAGGGGTTATTAACACAGCCACGCTCATCCATTTAACTGCTTTCCTGGCACTGAGTGGTTTCAACAAAGCATGGCTTGTAAAGCCAAAAAGATTTACTGCCTGGCCCTTTACAGAAAAAGTGCTATGGATTCCCTGGTCTGCTCTAGGTCTCTTCACCCAAAGACCAAGAACCCTGGGGAAGAGTTCGGGAAAGTTCTGCAGCAGTAAGTAAACGCTCTGGTATGAAAGCAATACATGCAACTTCCATGCACAACTCATTAGCCAGAAACCAGCATGTGGCTCCCCCCAACCGCAAGGGGGCGGAGCAGGACCAAATCATGGGTGAACTATGTGAGTGGTGACAAATGGTTGGTGTCAGATCCCCTCCCCTTTCTTAAAGAATTCTGCAACCCTTGAAAATAAGGCATCCCAGGACACAAATATGTGAAAGTAAACTGGTCCAATAACCTCTTCATGAAATTCAGAAAATAGAAAAGAAAGGATAAAGATACCCACCCCATCCCCAGCCAAAAAAAAATATATATATATATCACACACACGTCCTTTCTCTGATCAGTAATTTTTCTTGTTCAAACCTCTAGTTGCCAACACACCCTTGCAAATTTCTCTCAACCCCTTTAGGAAAGTCCTGTGCGCCTTCCTGGGCTGGGCAGAATTTCAAATCTGATTTACTTGAGTCGCTAAGCACAGGCTGTGATTCCCACAAACGTCCCTAAATAAGAGGCTTTATCCTCATCGGCATTTTGGTTTTGCCTTGAACTAGGCTCCTCAGTTCCCAAGGTAGCATTTACCACTTTCACTTTATGGTTCTCCACTTTCTCCTCTCCTCCGCCTCTGTCTCTGTCCTTCCAGCACTTCGAGTTCCCCTCATTGTCTCCACTCCTGACATGTGCAGCGCCTCTCTGATGCTCCAATTAGGAATCACTCCAGAATTCCCTTGAATCATCAATGGTTGTTTGTTGCATCCTATTAAACTCAAACTGCTTTTTTTTTCTTCTTTTAATACATAGAGCACCTTCTGTTCAAATTGCTTGAGGGCCTTGGCTGGTGAGGTGTGTTTTAAGTTTTTAATGAGTCCAATTCAGGGTAGATGCACTTTCAGTTCTACGTTTAAAGTCCTCTTATTAGCTTCACAGATAGAGAAAAAAAACTAGCAGCATGCAGCATTTAAAATTTCACTTCTCAACCTAGAGAGAGTTCACAGTTTCTACCGTGATTGAAAATAGGCTTCAAGTGAGACATCGTAGCCACTTGTTAAGGAGGGAAACAGCCAAGGAGCTAAGTACTCAAATGCAAAGTAAACAAAACTGAGACATTTAATGAGATCACCCAGAATGAAATGGTCTCCCCAAAACTGTATTTATAAATGTTTTCCTATGAGACAAATAAGATTTGTGGATGACAGGAATGTTTTCTCTTTTAAGCTTTAATAAGACATTTTGCTATCACAGCTCTGTCTTAGTAACTGCCTAGAGATCTTAAATTACTGAAGAGGCCGGACTAACTGCTGGCACTTGGTTTTAATACAGAGGGGATATTCCTTCTCATCACCTTCACATGCAGGGAAATGCAGGGAATAGCCGGAAATGTCTCACCCACGTGTCTGGCTTGAAGCAGGCACTCACTGCCTTTTGACATCTTTCTTGCACAACTACTGCCACAGACAGACAGGGTCACAATGGAAAATTGAGCCAGGGAGAAAAGATACAATAAATTCAGTGCCAGTATCTTTATATGTATGTTCTTATTTTATTTTAGATGCCTGATCAAAGTCAGGCTGCAGTGCCTTTTAACTGTAAAGTTATCATAATAACTTTGCTGACTATTTTGGAAAGCAGAAACTTGGCATTCATCACAGAACATCATCTACAGAGGTGGGTCTAAGCCAGAGCCCCAAATCCCTGTTAAAACGGGCCCTACTTGAAAGCACCATTCAGCTCTCCAGAGCCATGTGCAGAAGCCAAACAATAGCAAATTCATCAAGGACAAGAAATGTCTTCTGTTGGGTCTGGCCCCGTTCCTAAGGTAGGGGATTAGAACAAGCTGACTAAACAGTAATTAACAAGGCAGGGGCAATCCAAAAGAGCTCTGTGATTGGCCGTGGCACAGTGACAGCAGAGTCAGCACACACCAGACTGAGAATTCCCGCATTCTCTGGGGATGGGTGACAGTTATGTACCCCCCACAAAATGGCAGGGTCTAATGTGCATTTGGACTTTCTTTGAGTATAACATAAACAGACAGGACAATATGAAGTATCTCTCAAACTTACTTGCTGGTGGTGGTGGTGGTTTCACAGATCATCTCTAAACATACTAATATACTGTAATTGACATTGAGGAAAGAACGCTATCAGAGAACGTTTTCAGCGATTTTTCTTTTTGTCCCTGGTTTTCCATGTAGAATTTATTGTCAAGCCAAAGGTGTTAAGCAACACTGTTGCAAATTTTTCTAAAGATTGAATTTCATCATGATGAGACCATGAGAATTTAGAGATTATAGGGATTAAGCCTGCCGCTTTGAGCTTAAGAAGTTAAGGCCCGCAGAGAAGAAACGTTGGTCGATGGACAAACATACAGCAAGCCAGCGGCCACCAAGATTCCCACCATTTTCCTCCAGTGGCCCCGGGCTGTGTCACCATTTCTTATCATCATCAGAGGAAATGAACAGAAGGAAGAAGGACACGAGAAATGATGGGGGCAAGGCGACTCCCAGATGAGCTCACTTAAAATTCATAGTATAAAATGTAAAAGTAAAACTCAACCAAGGAAAGCCCGTGATGCGTGAGTGAAACGTTACATGTTGGATTATGTGTGTGTCACTGAGGTGCACAAGATAAGCAGGATTATTGTAAAAAAAATTATAAGGGACAAGATTTGTGATTTTAGTGTAAGATAAAAACGCAGTGTCATGGAATATAAGATTGTTAATTTAACTACCACAAAATTAAAAACATAAACAAGAAAACAATAAAAGAAAGAAAAATTTAAAAAAAAGAAAAATAGATAAAACACATGTAAAGACAAAAGACTCCACAAAAAGTAAAGGCTAATGACAAACTAAAGATAATATTTGGTGCATAAATCAAAAAGAATATCCAAAATATTTGATGAACACTCATAAATCCATAATGAAAAAAATCGACTAATAGGCAGATGATATGAGAAGAGATTTCACAAAAAAAGGAAAGACAAATGGCAACTAAACATAAGAAAGGGGCTCAACATTGCTAGCAGTCACCAAAAGGAAAACTAGAATAAGGACATATTGTTTGTAATTGTAATTGTAATCACATTGGCCACATTTAAAAGATTTGACAATATCAAGCACTGAAGAGAGTGGGGGGGAATAAAAATTCTGATACATTGCTGGTACAATATCTATCAGTACAGTCATTTTGGAAACAATGTGGCTGCTTCCATTACTATTCAAAATGTGACCTAGCATTTCTATTTCCTGGTACTCAGAAAAGTACTTACACATATACACAGACAGGTACATGCAAGTTATGATTAGCCCACCCTTATTAGAAAGAGTAAAAATTTGGAAACAAACTAAATGTCTGTGAATGCAGAAATGGTTAAATATGCCATGATAAACATCCATTATTGAATATTTTATAGCAGTTAGAAGAATCAAGTTGGGAGACTCTTGTTTTCAGTAACGATAGTTTTGATAATCCCAACAAACTCTTCAGCTCAGGATAAGAAAGACTGGTTGAAAAAAAATGAAAGAAAGAAAAACTGGTTGAAGTATAAATACGATTTACTGAAGCCATCAGAAAAAATGTTCAAACAGTAAGTAATTACTGGGTCAGAATCCAGGAGATGGCAGAAGTCCACAAAGAGGAGATGGCTGGCTTCTTTTCTTCTGTGGTCATTTGCCAACGCAGAAGAAGGCAGCTAAGAGGCGAAGGTCTCTGACAGCCTCACTAGGAACAGACACCGGAGCCCAGAGACCACAACGCAGCCGAGACCTCGTGAATTCCCTCTCCCTCTCCCTCTCTCATATTTATTAGGGAACCCTTACAAAGCCTAATCACGGAATAAGAGTCAACCAGAAGTGGACAGTCAGTCCCAGAATGTGAGTTATTAGAGTGACTTGAGTCATCCCTGGTATCTTGAAATGCCATTGCCCTGGGGCACCTGTAAAAGCAAACGTAAACCCTCTTTGGAGAAAGGTGACTTCACTTGATAACTCAGATTACTTCCACAAACATTTCTGAGAACACAATGTCTCACCTGAGCACAGGAGGGGACAAAAGTGACTGTCAGCGCAGGAAGAGCAAACACAGGAGGCTGGTACTGGGATTCTCAGGCATCATCTTAAATTTCTTCTTAATGTTTTAATACTTCATTTAGAAGTAATTTCATACTTACAAAGTTGCAAGAGTGCCACTGGGAACACTCAGACTCACTGGTTAACACTCTGCCCTGCTGGCTTCACCATTTGTCCTGCTGCCTGCCCACGCTCGGGAGTCTACCCGCACGCTCTCATTCTCCCTGCCTGTCTCTCCCACTTCTCCCTCCCACACACGCACCTGAGCACACATACACACAAACACCTTTTACACTTTTTCTGAACTACCTGGCAGGAGTTTGCTTATACCATGGCCCTTTACCCCTAAATACTTCAATGTTCATGTCTTAAAAGTAGGAATTTTCCAGTACATAACAACATTACAGTCATCAATTGGACATTTGGAGATGTAAACTGGACATTTATACAATATTTATGTCTTATTAATCGTTCATATTCCAAGTTTATCAACTGACCCCATGATGTCCTTTAAAGCCTGCTCCCCCACGGCCCAGGACACTTACAGTGTCTTGCCTTGCTTGCCTTTTTAGTCTCTTTTAGCTTGGAACATTTCTATAGCCTTTGTCTTTTAAGACATTGATGCTTTCAAAGAATACAAAACACACAAACACTCACACCACTGCCTTGTTAATAGACCACGCCTCATGTGGGGTTTGTCTGATGTTTTCTTATGTTGCAATTCAGTTAAAACATGAGACCATGCAAATAACCCGTCAGTCATCAAAATTGCCTCCCAGATTTAGCATCTATTGATTGTGCCTGACATAATCTTTATTTATGATGATGTTAAAATTCTAATTTTTCCCTATGCCAGTATTCTCTTTATATTTAGCCAGGCCGCAGTATACCTCGGTAAGTAGGCAAAAGATTTGAGTATATATATCCCTAGAGAAGATAAGTGAATGCCAAATAAGCAGAGGAAAAGATACTAAAAATATTTAGTTATTACTGAAATGCAAATAAAACTACAATAAGATGCCCCTGTGTACTTACTAGAATGACTAAAACTGAAGACTGATAATAAACATATCAAATGTTGACCATTGGAAGCATAAAATGATATAATCACTTGGAAAAATAATTTGGCAGTTTTTTATAAAATTAAATGTGCAGGCCGGGTGTGGTGTCTCGCACCTGTAATCCTAGCACTCTGGGAGGCCGAAACAGGTGAATTGCTTGAGCTCAGGAGTCCAGACCAGCCTGAGCAAGAGCAAGACCCCGTCTCTATTAAAAATAGAAAAACTAGCCAGGCATAATGCACAACTATAGTCCTAACTACTCAGGAAGTTGAGGCTAGAGGATTGCTTGAGCCAAAAAGTTTGAGGGTGTTGTGAGCCACGTTGACACAATGTCTCTCTACCCAGGGTGACACAGTGAGACTGCCAAAAAAAAAAAAAAAAAATTAAAAATTAATGTTTACTTATCATATGACCCAGAAATCCCCACACCTAGCTATTTACTCCAGTGAAATGTAAACATATGGCCAAGAACAAATATTTGTATATAAATATTCATGGCAGGTTTATTCCATGGCAGGTTTATTCCATAGTAGCTTGCAACTGGAAACAACCTAAATCTCCATAAATAGGCAAGTAGATTATAAATTACATCTATGCAATGGAATACTAGCAAGATGGGTACATTGAGTATTGATATACACAATGTCATGGATAAATCTCAAAGCATTACACTGAGCAAAAATTGCCAGACACAACTTTTCATCTACCTATATTAAACTCTAGGAAAAACTCAAGCTATAGCAATGAAAATCAAATCAGTGGTAGTCTGGGAACAGGAGTAAGAAAAGTTTGGGATAAAGCACAAAGAAACCCTTCGCTATCAAGGCAACATTCTGCATCCACACTGTGGTGATGATTAGCTGGGTGAATGAGTTTGTCAAAACTCATCAAAATATACATTAAAATGGATGTGTTCTACTGTATCCAGATTATATCTCAGATTTTTTTTTATTTTTAAAAAAGCAGACACAGAAAAAAGATCACCTTGAAAGTAAAAATAGTTAGACTGACAGTAACTTCTCAACAGAAACAATGTAAGCCAGAAGACAATATAATGATACATTCAAAGTACTGAAAGAAAATAGCTGCCAACTTAGGTTTCTATTACCAGGGAAAATATTCTTCCAGAATAAAAATGAATGTATGTTCAAATCCTTTGCCTAGTTACACCCTCAGGGTTCACAGCTGGGGTACATTGAGCGACACTGGATGTCTTCCACATCCAGCCACTGCAGCCAAAGGTTGACAGGAAAAAGCAGCAGAGTGGCCCTGGACATGCAGACCCCTCCTCCTGAAATGTTTCTCCAGCGCCCTCTACTGACAGAGCTTAACATCATGCTAAATGCAAAGGAGAAACTCTAAGACTTAAGCCCAGTATTTCAGAGCAGGCGTTGAAGGGTGAACGTGGTACTGAGAAGACATATATTTCTAACTGGCAAAGGTAAGTACTATTTTGTTGCCTTTGTACAAAGAAATTGAGGCAGCGAGGGGTTCTATGCCTACGGTCACTAGTGAGTGACAGAGCCAGGATACAGATGTAGAGCCTGCTTTCTCAACCAAAGATGTAAAAAATAAAAAACATAAAAAGTAGCAATACACGTGGTCAATAAACATCTGAAAGTTTTTTGGTCTCATAAGAGAAAATCAATATAGAAAATAAATGAATATATTTTACACTTATCAAATAAGCAAAAATGTTAATATGCTAATACTCAATACCAGCTGCAATGCAATGAGCAAGTCATCCACTCCGTGTTGGAGTAGGGCAGCAGTCAGGGTTCAACCAGACATACAGAGCCAGCAGCGGGTATATATGTTAAGGGCTTTGTCACCAGGAATTGGCTGATGTGGTTGTGAGGACTGGCTCAGGAAGTCCAGAACTAATGGGACAGGCAGCAGGCTGGAAATTCTTGGGCAGCAGCTGAAGTTTCCATCCACAAGCTTCCAGAGGAATTTCTGCTTCCTCTGAGAACCGCAGTTCTGCTCTGAAGACTTTATTGTCCAGGATAATCTCCTTCACTGAAAGTCAACTGATGATAAACATTAGTAACATCTGCAGCATACCCCACACCAATACTTAGATTGCATAATTGAGGGCTACAGTCTTAGCCAAGTTAACATATAAAATCGACCATCACAAGAACTAGCTAATACTTACCAGGAAGCAGCATTCCAAAGCATGCAATAAATCTTGAAAGTACCAATACCCATTACCATTATTTCTGGGAATATATCTAAAGAAATAATCTAGAAAATGCCAGGAAGTCTATGTTAACCAGTGTGATGAAAATTTGTCAAATGATATATAAAACCAGTGTATGGTGAAAAAAATTTTAAAAATTAAAAAAGAAATAATCTAAAAGGGAAAGGTTCAGCTATTCTTGAGAATAGCAAAATATTTAGAAACAACCTATCTAGCACCATTAGGGAAGTTAATTATGTAACATTCATATGAAGAAATAGCAGGGAGCTATTGAAAGCTTTACAAAAAGTTTGCATTACATTTATAACTGCCTGTCATAAAAGATTAAGCCAGAAAAAAAAAAACAAGTAGAGAAAACTATTTATACAGAATGTAAAAAATGCAGTGAATAAAAACAGTAAGTGAAACTAGAAAAAAAATGTGAACGGTGGCTCTTCATACTTTATGTTTTTCAGTTTTACAACAATGACCTTGTATTACTTTTTTTACGGAGTGAAATAAGGAAGAATGTCCCAGGCGAACTACAAAGCATGAACTTTAAAAGTACGATGTCTTTCCAATATTTGGGAGTGTTTTATCCTGTTGCAGACCCCAGCTCTTTTGTATGCAGATGAGAGCAATGACCTAACTTCATCTTTACCAGAAAGGGGAAGAGGATTGATAGTCAGCAAACGACACTGCCCTCAACCCAGTAGACACCCTAAATAGACACAATGTTTCCCAACCATTGTGAAGGCAACCTTAATAAATTATCACAGAAAAAATATATACTTTTATCATCCCTGCCCTTCCCAATTCGGCTCAGTTTTACAGTGCACAACTGCCTTCTATTTTACTGTCACTAAGGCACCAGGGAAAAATAAAGACTACTATTGTTAACAGATTTTTTTCAAAAAAAATAAGTAAATAACATTTTTCTTACAGTTTCAGTGGGCTAGTTAGCTTCAATGGCATCTGTTGACACTGAAAAAAATGTAACCACCATAGCTATAAATCTGCTTTAGTTGTAAATGTTTAATAACATTTCCATTTCAATTTTAGATAAATTCATTTTTTTTGGAGTTTAAACCCACCATTTTGTGCTTTTTATTTGTTTCATTTATTCATAATGTTTCTCTCTTTTTTTTTAATGTTAACCAGTGTGATGAAAATGTGTCAAACGGTCTATGAAACTAGGGTATGGTACCCCATGATCACACAGCTATGTTTTAATTTAAGAAGAAAAAAAGATAAATTCATTTTCTATCTTAAGAAGGAACTGTTACCAAGAAAACAGACTGAAAACAAATCCCGCAGCAATGATTGTGACCCAGCTACCTAAAACCCTCTCAAAGCAGGGAATCCAGTCAATTCTTCCCAGCGTGGATCCCAGAAGTGCCACTTAAGAGTCTTTTGAGGAACTGACTGAAAATCACAGAGGAGACCAAATCAGCCCACCACCCCCCACCATCCTCAAGAAGTTCTCTGGCTCCACTGGAGTTCACAGGGAAAGAGGCCATCCTAATGCCTCCCTGTACCAAATAAAGTTTACAGCCAGGGAAAGCCTCAGATGTTTCACTCACAGACCTCAAAATTACAACCAGCCCTTTTCTCCCCAGGACAGTTGATGACAGTGGTCTCTTCTTACACCACGAGAAACAGCCCTCTGTAGCACAACTGGGTCTTCTGCTGCGTATAAATCAAAGGATCAACAACTGATGGCCACTTTCTACAATCTCTTCAAGAAGAAAAATAATAGAAGCACCTCAGGCTGCATCATCCACGGCAGACACAGCTTTCTGAAATACTCCTCAGAGATCCCTTGTTCTCAACAGGACTCTCTCAGCAAGGAAATTCTCCCATAATTTGAAGTTCTGAGAGAATCATAATGATGCACGAAAATCAGAATGAACCCTGGGATAAGGAGAAACTGAAAAACTATATCCATCATTTGGACCACTTGCTCACAACTCGGAGGGACTGGCCAAGTTCTGAGAGTTGTCAACTAGAGACCAAAGGTTAACCTGACTCCCAGATCTGCTTTGTTTAGCCCGCTCAGCATTTGTCAAAAGTAAAATAAGTCTCGAGAGATGTCATACAAAGACATGCGTTTCCCACTGTCTGAAAGTCTACTGCACTTACAGGAAAGACTATTATCATACACATGCCCAAAAGGTGCCACTGAAAAGCACATCTCCCTGGTCTTGGCTCAGGGCGTTGCAGTTGTTTTTCAGACATGTCACTGCCTTAAACAGAGCATCTCATCTTTCTGAGGAGGTCATTTACTAATGGCTTATTCTGTTCCCAGGCAATATACTCAGCAATTTGTATCAATTATCTCACTTAATCTCCACAGAAAAATGCAAAGCAGATATTATCCTATTCCCTGTGTCACAGATGAGAAGCTGAGGCCTGGGGCTGAGTCACCTGTCCAGGTCACACAGCTAGTCGATGAATTAAGCTCAATTCTAACCCCAAAGATAGTAATTTAAAGTATTTACTTCTCCCTGGTGGTCAAACTAGCTCTCTTTGCTGATGATATGCTCTTGAATCTAGAAAACACCAAAGATTCCATAAAGAGACTCCTGGGATTGATAAATAAATTCAGCAAATTCTTAGATTGCAAAATCAATGTACACAAATCAGAGCATTCCTATACACTAACAACAGTCAAGCTGAGAATCAAATCAAAGACTCAATCACTTTCACAATAGCTACAAAGAAAATAAAATAGCTAGGAATATATTTAACCAAGTAGATAAAAGATCTCTACAAAGAGAACTTTGAATCACTGAGGAAGGAAACCATAAAGGATATAACACATTTTTTAAAGTATCATGCTCGGCACAGGACTGTAGCACAGTGGTTACAGTGCCAGCCACATGCACCGAGAGTGGTGGGTTCAAACCTGGCCTAGGCCAGCTAAACAACAATGACAACTGCAATAACAACAACAACAAAAAAAAAATAGCTGGGCATTATGGCAGGCGCCTGTAGTCCCAGCTTCTTGGGAAGCTGAAGCAAGAGAATCGCTTAAGCCCAAGAGTTTGAGGTTGCTGTGAGCTGTGACGCCATGGCACTCTACTGAGGGTGACATACTGAGACTCTGTCTCAAAAAAAAAAAAAAAAGTATCATGCTTCTGGATCAGCAGAATCAACACTATTAAAATGTTCAGGGGAGGGAGGGGGGAGGTGGGCAGAGGGAGGGGGATTGGTGGGATTACACCTGTGGTGCATCTTACAAGGCTATATGTGAAACTTAGTAAATGTGGAATGTAAATGTCTTAGCATAATAACTAAGAAAATGCCAGGAAGGCTATGTTAACCAGTGTGATGAAAATGTGTCAAATGGTCTATGAAACCTGTATATGGTGCCCCATGATCACATTAATGTACACAGCTATGATTTAATAAAAATAAATAAATAAAATTTTCATACTACCCAAAGTGATTTACATAATCCACTCAATCTCAATCAAAATGCCAAAGTTATTTTTTGTAGATCTAGAAAAAAATAATTCTATGCTTCATTTGGAACCAGAAAAGAATCCAAATACCCAAAGCAACCTTAAGAAAAAGGAACAAATCTGGAAGCATCACTTTATCAGACTTTAAACTGTACTACAAGGCTATGATAAACTAAACAACATGGTACTGGCACGAAAATAGAGACATAGGCCAGTGAAACACAGCAGAGAACCCATATATAAAAACAAAGATCCAACTGATCTTTGACAAAGCAGACACTATCTACTGGGGGAAAGAATCCTTATTCAGTAAAGGGTGCTGGAGAAATTGGATAGCCACGTGTAGAAGACCAAAACAGGATCTATATCTCTCACCACTCAGAAAAACTAATTCAGATGGGTAACAGACTTAAATGTAAAGCACAAAAACGTAAGAATTCTAGAAGAAAACATTGGAAAAACCCTTTTAGATATTGGCCTAGCCAAAGAACTTATAAAGACAATCCCAATGGCAATCACAGCAACAACAAAAATAAATGGAACTTTATTAAATTAAAAAGCTATTCATAGCCGAAGAAACAATCAGCAGAGCAAATAGACAACCCACAGAATGGAAGAAAACACCTGCATGTTATACATCCAATAAAGGGCCAATAACCAGAATCTACAAAGAACTTAAGCAAACCAGCAAGAAGAAAATCAAACAACCCCATGGTTTTTCACCCTACCTTCTTTCCCTGCTACCCTTATTTACCCTTCACCTTTGGGTCCTGTATCCCAAAAAAGGTTAGAGGCAGTTAAATCAGGTCGAGGTCCAGTATCACCAGCTCATTAACCAAGAATCTAACTATTATTCTTCACCGCCCTCCATAGCACCAATGACAGGTAAGATTCCCAAAGCGGGGACAACCTAAGACAGGATATGGAGAGGCTGCATGGTGGATTACATTCATAGTACCCAAAGA
>CAUYPK010130114.1:0-12134 GCA_963574355.1 Loris lydekkerianus
AAGAGCAGGCAACCTAAGACAGGGGCTATGTTTTTCCGCCATACAAAAAACAAAAGAGGGAATTGTTGGGCCCTGCCATGTGCCTGAGGCCTAGTGCAACTTCGCGAGCCTGACTAGAAGTAGATCCATCGAGCTACTTCCACGTAGCAACGACTCAGCAAGGCCCGGCCTGAAACTGCCTCTACCTAGATATAGCCAATGTGGTACCATGCCACTGGCCCGACCCTGTCACGCACCTCTTCCCCCACCTTCTTTCCCCGCCCCTTCTCCACAATAAAAAAATAAATAAATAAATAAATATAAAAAATAAAAAAATAAAAATAAAGAAAACTCAAGAGACTCAACTACAAAACTCTTAGAAGTGATTAAGGAATACAACAGCATCTCAGTATACAAAATTAACACTCATAAATCAGTAGCTTTTATATACACTAACAACACTAAACTTGAGAAAACAGTCAAGGACTCCATCCCTTTTACATTAGTGCAAAGAAGATGAAATATTTAGGAATTTACCTCACAAAGGACAAGAAACATCTCTATAAAGAGAACTATGAAACACTGAGAAAAGAAATAATGAAGATGTTAACAAATGGAAAAACATACCATGCTCGTGGCTAGGAAGAATCAGCATTGTTACACTGTCCAAACTACACAAAGCAATATACAAACTTAATGAAATCCCTATTAAAGCACCACTGTTATACTTCGACGATTTGGAAAAGACTACTTCATTTTATATAAAATCAGAAAAAACTTGAATAGGCAAGACATTACTCAGAAACAAAAACAAATCAGGAGGATTCATATTACCAGACTTCAGGCTATGCTATAAACCTATAGTGATCAAAACAGCATGGTACTGGCACAAAAATATAGTGGTTGATGTATGGAACAGAATAAAGCCCCATAATATGAACCCAGCTACTTGCTGTCATTGGATCTTTGATAAGCCTATCATAAACATAAATTTGGGGGAAGATTCCCTATTTAACAAATGGAGCTGTGTGAATTGGCTGGTGACTTGTAGGAGACTGAAACTGGAACCACATCTTTCACCATTAACAAAAATTGACTCTCATTGGATAAAAGATTTAAATTTAGGACATGAAACTATTAAGTTTCTTGGAGAGAGTGCAGGGGAAACACTTGAAGAAATTGACCTGGGATGATACTTTATGAGGAGAAACACCCAGGCAATTGAGACAACACCAAAAATACATTACTGTGATGTGATCAAACTAAACAGTTTCTGCATAGCCAAGAGCACAGTAAGTAAAGCAAGCAGACAGTCCTCAGAATGGTAGAAGATACTTGTAGGTTATGTTTCTGACAAAAGTTTAATAAACAGAATCCACAGAGAACTCAAACTTATTACAAAGAAAAGTAAAAGTGATCCCATTTCTGTGAGCAAGAGACTTGAGCAGAAGCTTGTCTGTGGAAGACAGGTGCATGGCTTACAGACACATGAAAAAAAAAAAATGCTCTTCACATTTAATCATCAGAGAAATAGGGAAATGCAATTATTACCACTTTGAGATATCATCCAACTCCAGTAACAATAGCCCACCTAACAAAATCCCAAAACTACAGATGTTGGCAGGGATTTGAAGAGAAGGGAACACTTCTGCACTGCTGGTGGGATTGCAAACTAATGTATTCCTTCTGGAAAGAAGTTTGGAGAACCTTTTGGGAACTAAAAGTAGACCTGCCATTCAATCCTGCAATTCCTCTATTAAGTATATATGCAGATGACCACAAATCTCTCTACAACAAAGAAATATACACCAGAATGTTTATTGCAGCCCAATTCATAATTTCCAAGTCTTGGAAGCAGCCTAAATGCCCATTGACCCATGAGTGCATTACCAAATGGTGGTATATGTATACCATGGAATATTATGCAGCCATAAAGAAGACGTCACCTCTTTCATGTTCACATGGATGGAGCTGGATCATATTCTTCTTGGTAAAGTATTTTTTTTTTTTTTTTTTTTTGCAGTTTTTGGCTGGAGCCATATTTAAACTCGCCACCTCTGGTATATGGGGCCAGCCCCCTACTTCTTTGAGCCACAGGCATTGCCTTAGTAGAGTATCTCAAGAATGGGAAAAAAAAATACCCAATATACTCAATAATATTATGAAATCAATATGTAACTATCCACACTTTCATATGAAATATGAAACACAATTATAGCCCAGAAAGAAAAAAGAGAGGAGGAGGGTGATGGGAGGGGAGAGGAGAGATGTGTGGAGGGAGGGTAATCAGTAGGACATTACCTACTGTGTATATTGCAGGCATACATGTCAAATATATTAACAGTAAAGTATAAATGTCTAAATACAACAATTGCAAAAATGAGGTGAATGATATGTTGACCAATTTGATGTGAACATTCTAGACTGTATATAGAGTCAGTACATTATATCCCATAAGTGCAGTAATGTATACAGTTATGATCTAATAAAATAAATTAAAAATAAAGTAAAACAGAAAGAAGAATTGGTGCACCTAGATTCTCCTAGAACAGTTAGAGGGGAGAGTTGGAGACTGTGCCTTATAGTTGCTGGTTCAAATAAGGTAAGTATTTCTGTAGGTTTTATTCAAACCCACCTGTTTGATTTTAGAATTCAGAGGCTTAAAGTTAATAATATAAGCTTATAGTTGAATTTAGTAAAGTTTAGAAATATTATAGAGGTGGCAATTTTATAATCATTGAATACTTCAACTTTAAGAATAGGTTTAATTTCTCTGAAATAATTGAACATAAGATTGAAAAGAGATACTTGCACACCCATGGCCATTACAACATTATTCACAATAGCCAAGAGATGAAACAACCTAAATATCCATCAACAGATGAATGGATATAGAAAATTTTATATATGTAAAATGGAAAGTTATTCAGCCATAATAGGAAAGGAAATCATGTCACATGATACAACATGGGGGAACCTTGAGGACATTATGCTAAGTGACATAAGACAGTCATAAAAAGACAAATACTGCATGGTTCTACTATGGGGTGGGGTGGAGGAGACAGACTCTTACTCAGTTGCTCAAGATGGAGTGCAGTAGCGTCAGCCGAGATTAAAATAACCTCAAACTCCTGGATTCAGGCAATCCTCCTTTCTTATTCTCCTGAGTAGCTGAAAATACAGGTGCCTGACACAATGCCCGACTAATTTTTCCTATTTTCAATAGAGACAGGGTCTCACTTTTGCTCAGAATGGTCTCTTATTTCTGATCTTCTGAACTCCCCTCATCCTCCATTGTTGGTTTCCCAGAGTGCTAAAATTCCAGACCTGAGCCTCCACTCCTGGCTGACTCTGTCTCATAAACTCTCCTGTCAAAGCAGGAGAAGAGGGAATGAGCACCTCTCCTCTATTTTATACTAACTGATGATTATTTTATTCACCTCATGCTGTCTCTGGTCAGTGACATGTAGGAAGATCAGGGAAAAGAAATAGCTCTCTCAAACCCTTTCTCAGAATCAAGACAAAGAATCAGATTTATTTGCGGGTAAGAGGATAATGTAGTATAACTAAATATACATAAATAGATTATGTATATTTACTTAATAGGTCAATTATTATTTATTCTATATCTCCTTCTCCCTTCTCCTTCTTCTTCTTCTCCTTCTCCTCCTCCTCCTCCTCCTTCTTTTTCTTCACTCTTGCTCTCACTCTCATTTTTTTTTTCTTAGAAAGGGACCAAGGTATAGTGCCATGGTGTCAATGTAGCAGACTGAAATCTCAAACACTGGGGTCCAGGGATCCTTCTTCTTCTACCTCAGTCTCCTGAGTAGCATGCCATTACAACAAGTTATTTTTTGTCCAATTTTAGTAGAGATGAGGTCTTGCTCATGCTCAGGCTAGTCTTGAATTCGTGAGTTGAAGCAATCCTCCTCTGTTGGCCTTCTAGAGTGCCAAGATTATAGGCACGATTCATAAAGGAAGGAAAATTGTTTCCTCTTTTAAGACATTTAATTTGCTAACTGATTATGAGATTAGTGTTAGAAAGATTTTGGTGGATTTACAGCTTAAGTAAGATATCATTAATTGTCCTCTGAATAACCAGCAATGTTTAGCCAAAACAATCTTTGTTGAAAAAAAAAAAAAAAAAAATGACTGCATTTGTTTACTTTTTTTTTTTTTTTAGACAGGATCTGTTGCCCTGGCTGAAGTGCAGTGACTGGATTAAATTTTGCTGGATCGCAGTTTGCTATAGCCTTGGCTCAAGCAATCTTCTGGTATCAGACTCCACATTACATTAGCTGGTCCTAAAGGCACATACCACTACATATGGCTAATTGGTGTTCTTTTTTTCTAGAGACAAGGTCACACAACAGTTAAGGCTTGTCTTCAATTCCTGTCCTCCATCCATCCTCCTGCCTTGGCCTCCCAAAGGACTGGGATTATAGGGGTGAGCTACTATTCCTGGCCTAAATTTTGAACATACAGAAAAATATGGAGAATGATACTGAGAAACCTGTACATCGATATTCATTAAGTCCAATCTCAACATTCCACCATAACTACTTCAGTTTCTTTTTTTTTTTTTAATTTCAAACTTCAAACTTCAGGGTCAGGTGTGGTGGCTCACACCTGTAATTCCAGCACTCTGGAAGGCAGAGGTGGGTGGATTGCTTGAGCAGAGGATTTCGAGATTAGTCTGAGCAATAGTGAGACCCCCCCATCTCTACCAAAAATAGAAATATTAGGTGGTGGCTGTGGTGAGTGCCTATAATCCCAACTACTCAGGGCCTGAGGCAGGGAGATTGCTTCAGCCCAGGAGTTTTGGATTGCTGTGAGCTGTGATGAACCCATGGCACCCTACCCAGGGCAACCACGTGAGAATATTGTATCAAAACAAGAATAATTCACAATACAAACTTAAAAAAAAAAATGGATCAGGAATGTGGCTCTCACTTGTAATCCTAGTACTTTGTGAGGACAAGGCAGGTGGATTGCCTGAGCTCACAAGTTTGAGACAAGCCCGAGAAAGAGCAAGATTCCATTTCTAAAGATACCCAGGCATTGTGGTGGGCACCTGTAGTTGCAGCTACTTGGGAGGCTGAGAATCAACTAAGCCCAAGTGTTTCAGGTTGCTCTGAACTATGACACCACAACACTCTACCAAGGGTGACAAAGTGAGACTCTGTCTCAAAAAAAGAATAAAAAAATAAAAATAAACGAAAGCCTAACCAAGCCACAGTGAAGCCATCTGCCAGCACTTCATTCATCTGTTATGATAACAACTATGCAGATTGTGGTAGTCCTATTCATATTCAGACTTTATATATTTATTACTTATTATTGTATCTGTAAATAATATATGTAATTATTTTACACAATAGAAAACTTTGTAGGACTAGCCTCTTACTGTATGTAATGTTTGACAGCTTGCTTGTTTGTTGAACATTTCTGATTTTGAGGGAATACTCTGTTTCCTTTGTTAACTCCTAAGATACAGCTGAGACCTAAATCTAAGCTACTTTCAGGAGGTTACCTCTAAATCCTCTGGCTCCTCATCATGCTGCTTAGGTGTGCATTCTTGATTCGAATCTTCAGCATCATCCACCTGGTATTTGATGACCTGTCTTCAGTGACACCTGAAAGCCAGTAGAGGGGCTCTGATTCGAATCCTCAGCATCATTCACCTGGTATTTGATGACCTGTCTTCAGTGACACCTGAAAGCCAATAGAGGGGCTCTGAGACCTGACAAGAAGCAAAATCTTTGTCCTGAACATAAAAACCTGGGAGGAGGACAAAGGGCAGTAACAATGGAAAGTATCACAAACACAGTGTGGCACTACCCATTGAGCTAGGAGAGTCTTGTTCAAGGTCAAGATGTGACCTCCGTATGGCCAATATTGGCACTCAGCATTGTATTGACACAGAAGACAAAAATTTCCCTCCAAATTTATCTCCATATACAAGGGAACTGTGGCAGATGCTGACACCTAAGAGAAAGTCAAAATAATATAATATATGGACTGAAAATGTGATTTATGTTTCCTGGGTTGGTATGCACCTAGCACTTTCTATTACCTATATTAATCAGCACATTACAGTTTCTTTTCAAATTCCTATAGCAGATTTTTTCCCAGTCTCACGTCTCTGCCCATTACTTCTTGGAGAAGTATTTGGAAATGTCCTTGAAAGCATCTTTGACCTAGAAAAAGTAAAAAATGCCATCAGTTCTTTACTAGTACCCATCAATCTGGGCCTTTTCCTCCACTGTGAGTGTAGGGTGTAGCCTATAGTCTCTACAAAACAAGAGTAAAGTCCCTCTCTCCCAGTTTATGTCCTGTTTCACAGCACAAACACTAAGAGCTAGTTCTCCTATGACAGAGAGCAGTTGTTGGTACTTGCGTCCTTTCCCCTTCCACATTCTGGACAGGAGCAACTTCCCCCATTCCATGCACATGCAGACAGAGTCACCCAGGAGTGCAGGCCAGGAATCTTGCAGACTTCCAGAGACAAGATTCTTGTTATTTTGTCCCCCTCCTCACCTTTCCTACAGACAATGCTTGAAGCTTGATTTCACCCCCACCCCTATTCTCACTTGACCTATCACCCCTTCTCCCTTTTCTACTAGTGGGCTCTCCTCCTGGGACATCATGGTGCTCAACTGCCTAGTAGTTCCTGCTCCAACTCTGAATTTGGGAAAGGCCTTTGAGTCTCCCAGAACCTACACCAAAGCTCCTGTGGAAGGAGAAGGTATTGAGAGAGGGTTCCAGCCCAGGCCGAGAGCCAGGCTCTGTTTTCTCTCTTGGGCAGGGCTGTCTAGAAGAGGAAGAATTGGGCCCCATGGATGCCAAAGTGGTTTGAGTGCCTATCGATGGGATGGGGTGGTCTCTACCAGTCCTGACATATCATAATAAGTGAGCTATATTTTGTTTCTTCGGTTTCCTCGCAGCTTGGCTCATTTGAGGAAAGACGGCAAAGGTGTCTGGAGGGTTGAGCCTAAGAGTGTTTGAGGGAAGGCCTAAAGTGTGAGGGCCAGAAGAGTACCAAGGAGACCTTGAGGACCCTTGACTGCCAGGACTGCGGTCAGGTTGATGAGCAGCATTCTCTTCCAGTGAGAGAAAATGATCCTGTCTCTTGGAAGAATTTTGGTGCTCTTGGGAGTAGGAGTCTCATGCTGAGGGGAATCACATGTACTGGGCTTCTGGGTTATCTGACAAGAGGTCTCTCAAGGTGGCAGGGTTTGAAGTCCCTTGAGGCTGAGAGGATTTGGAGCTTCTCAGGCTGCAAGGATCTGAGTTCTCCCAAGCTGCAATTTGAAGGGCTTCAGCTGGGGCTTCCTAAGAGTTTCACACCACACAGCAAAGGCCCACAAGCTCCTTTCAGTCCACCTAAGTCTTTTCCTATGCTGCCAACTTGAAGCCCCTCGGAAAGTAAGACATGGTGGAGGCCGAGCTACCAGACAGCAGTGCCCTATTGGTACACACAAGCTGCCAGTCAGCACTACAGAGTCGAAGCCATGCCTGTCATTCACAAGTACAACCCAGTTCTGAGGTGGGGTGGTCTGGCTGAGACCTGGTCTTTCCCACTTCAGCAAAGCCCATCCCACCCCATGGGGATTGGCAGTGCTGAGTCTTGGGGCTGTGTTTAAAAGCTGCTGGTAGGCCTGGCATGGCGTCTCACATCTATAATCCTAGCATTCTGGGAGGCCAAGGCAGGTGGATTGACTGAGCTCACTGGTTCTAGACCAGCATGAGCCAGAGCGAGACCTCATGTTTAATAATAGCCTGGCATTATACTGGGAACCTGTAGTACAAGCTACTTGGGAGACTGAGGCAAGTGAATTACTTAAGCACAAGAGTTTGAGCTTGGTATGAGCTGTGACACCGTCACTCTACTGAGAGTGACAAAGTGAGACTCTGTCTCAATTTTTTTTTTAACTGAGTAATTTATACTGTCACAGAAATGGTCTTGTTGCTGCTATTTATTAGATGTGACTTCCCAATGCACTGATGTAAAAAGATAGAATATATAATTAAGTTATCCAGTGAGAGATGTATTTACCATAATGAAAATGAAACAGAGGCCATCACACCTATCTGAATGAGGTAGAATGTTTTCTGATAAACTGATAAACTACTTATAGCAGATGGGTATTCATTACAAATATTTGTATTTGCCAAAGCATAACCACTTGAAAGAGTGAGTTTTATCTTTTATCTAAAGTGGAGACAAGTGTATGTTTAAACTTCAACATGTTTACTTGCTAAAAAACATGTCATAATATAGGTATTTAACTTCTGATTATTTATAGATTTTACAAATTTTAGAATCAATTTCTCCTAAAGTTGGGTCAGGTTTTTACCTCTTGTGCACATAAAATTGAGTTGAAGTTCATTATGCCTTTTTCTTCTAATCAAAATTTTGAGTTCAAGCTTCATATGGTAACTGCATCCTGTTTGAACAAATATAGTCTAAATGTTTGAAACTGTATCCTGTTCTCTACAAGTAATAATAACAAAGTTGAAGCTAAAATCCCAAGCTTTAGTGAAACCCTTAACGTCCAAATCTTCTGAATATTGTAAATTGTACCCCTTCCAGTTTAGTTTCTTCTGGACTCTCTGTACTTAACTGAAAGTTACCTTTTAAAATTAGCACACATTAAGATTAAAACTGGGCCTCTAGTGTGAAAATTCCTATTTCCTCTTGTATTTTAAGTGAAAAATAACAAGTGAATTTTAACATCAAGCAATGCAAACCTAAGTGTGTATTTGCTTGATTCAATTTGTTATGACCTTAAAAGTTTTGAACTGAAATTACACCTTTTCATAAAGAAAACTATGTTTATTGCTGCACTTTTATATTTTCAAAACAGTATTCAAAAATTTGCATTTTTTTAAACTCAGTTCAAAAAGACTAAAACGTGCTTTCAAAATAAGCATGTTAATGTGTTCCTACTTTTGTATATGAGCTTAGGTTTTGTAACCAATAAAAAACTACCTTTGAATTATGTATAGCCGACACCCTCAAAAAACTCTAAATTGATATTGATTAGTTAACAACCCTGAATGATTTTTTGTGGTTACTAAAAAATATTGATTGTCTCCATCCTACATTAAAACTTATTACAATAGATGTGGAGCCCATTTTGGACTTTTATTTTTTTTATTTATTTTTTTTTTTTTTTGAGACAGAGTCTCACTATGTTGTCCTCAGTAGAGTGTCATGGCATTACAGCTCACAGCAACCTCAAACTCTTTGGCTTAAGCAATTATCTTGCTTGAGTAGCTGAGCCTACAGGCACTCACCACAATGATCCGTGATTTTTGTTGTAGTTGTAGTTATGTCATTGTTGTTTAGCAGGCCTGAGCTGGATTCAATCTCACAAGACCTGGTGTATGCAGCCAGTGCCCTAGCTACTTAGCTACAGGCACTGAGCCTGTATTCTTAAAAGACCAGCTAATCCTAACTCTTCTCCTTCTTTAACACCTGCTTCCATAGAAGCTCTAAACAAGGTCGACCACACTTTGCATAGAACAGAGCTCACTAATGTTTTCTACTCCTCATATGCCTATTATTTTGTTATGACAACCTCTTGGTGCATTTAAGCACACCACCAAAATGGGTTTTAACTCCCTATTAAAAAAAGTTGCCACACTAATTAAAAATGAAATACAATGCTTTGGTAGCTCCTAGACACTGGTCCTAACTGTTTGGGAAACTTCCCCATGGCAGCAAATTACATTTGCTACTTTTACTCAGTATTGCAAATATATTTGCTAATGATAGAATATTTTCTGAAAAGGTGGCTTACACCTCACCTCACAGAGTTGAGTTACATGCTGTCATTATGTCTTTTTAATTTTTTGTCAAACTTCATAGGAACAAATTAAAGAAGTGGGAGATATACCCCCAATAAACCTCATAACCTTCTCTGCCATGCCCTTTTACATTGAATTTTATAAATGCTGATATCCAGGGACATACAACATCACACTGACTTAGAAATGCACCTAAGTCAAAATATCCTGGGTGGCACCTGTGGCTCAAAGGGGTGGGATGCTGGTCCCATATGCCAGAGGTGGGGAGTTCAAACCCAGCCCCGGCCAAAAAACTGAAACAAACAAACCAACAAACAAATAACTCAAAATATCCTGAGGTGCTTTGGAAGGACCCACTGACTGGCATTTGGCAAGGGCATAATCCTGTTCCAATTTGGGGTAGAGGATATGTTTGTGTTTTCCTTAGAACAACTGACAGCCCTCATTGGCTCCCTGAATAGTTGGTCAGACATGGACCCAAAGAAATGCCAACAATGAAGGAGCTGAGATTGACAGCCTGAGTGATCTACCACTGAGCCAACACATCGCAGAAAACAAAGCCCCCCTGACATGGAGACAAAATGAAGAAGCTGAACCATGAGGGAGCTGATCCTACGCAATGTGTGGTGAGCCAGTCACTCCCAAAAAGCTTTTTGTAGCTCTAATAGCTATTTTTTCTAGTTATTCTTCTGCAGAGTCAGAGTCAAGCAACTCCTCAAACTAATATCATATATTCATAAATGGCACTAACTAATTGGCAATGTGAAATAAAAAGGGAGGAGATGTGGAGTGCAGCTTGTGAGGTGAGATGACCCCCACAGCCTGGGAAGTGCATTCAAGTAATGATGCCTAAACTGCTTCTCCTCCCTTCCTAAAAACAATAGTCCTTTCTCCTTGCTCCCTCTGTCAGAAGTTATGTACATTCTGTATACTTTTCTATCTTTTGCCTAAAAGCACACAGCCTTCTCTTCCTAAAGCTAATCTTTACCCCATGTTCCATTACTGGAGAATAATATTTAGAAATAAAAATATCCTACATCAAGCACACAAAGTGAACTCAGTGTGAGTTAAAAATGGCTTGCTGCTAACACAGAGGCATAAGAAACCTGCCCCCCTCCCCCCCAATGCATGCACAGAGCTGGTTTTGCTTGGGGTTAAAATTTCACAATCTGCAAATATTTTCTCCCATTCTGAGGGCTGTCTACTTGCTTTACTTACTATGTTCTTGGCTGTGCAGAAGCTTTTTAGTTTGATCAGGTCTCAGTAATGTATTTTTGATACTGCTTCAATTGCCTGAGGAGTCCTCCTCATAAAATATTCACCCAGGCCGATTCCTTCAATTATTTTTATAGTTTCATGTCTTAAGTTTAAATCTTTTATCCAGTGAGAGTCTATCTTAGTTCATGGTGAAAGGTGGGGTCCAGTTTCAATCTTTTACAGGTTGCCAGCCAGTTCACCCAGCACCATTTGTTAAATAGGGAATCTTTATCCCACTGAATGTTTTTAATTGTCTTGTCAAACATCAAATAATGGTAAGTAGCTGGATTCATCTCTGGGTTCTCTATTCTGTTCCAGACATCTACTTCTCTGTTTTTGTGCCAGTGCCATGCTGTTTTGATCACTATCAATTTATAGTATAGTCTGAGGTCTGGTAACGTAATTCCTTCTGCTTTGTTTTTATATCTGAGTAATGTTTTGACTATTCAAGTTTTTTCTGATTCCATATAAAATGAAGTATTATTTTTTCAAGATCTTTAAAATATGACAATGGAGCTTTGATAGGAATTGCACTAAAATTATATATTGCTTTGGGCAGTATAGACATTTTATCGATGTTAACCAGAATCCACAGAGAACTCAAATGTATTAGCAAGAAAAGAACAAGTGATCCCATCTCAGAGTGGGCAAAGGACTTGAAGAGAAACTTCTCTAAAGAAGACAGACACATGATCTATAGGCACATGAAAAAAAGCTCATCATCCTTAATCACCTGAGAAATGCAAATCAAAACTACTTTGAGATATCACCTAACCCCAGTAAGAGTAGCCCACACAACAAAATCCCAAAACCAGAGATGATGGTGTGGATGCAGAGAAAAGGGTACACTTCTACCCTGCTGGTGAGAATGCACACAAATCTGTTCCTTTTGGAAAAATGTTTGGAGAATACTTAGAGTTCTAAAAATAGACCTGCCATCTGATCCTATAATTCCTTTACTAGGTATATACCCAGAAGACCAAAAATCACAATATAACAAAGACATCTGTACCAGAATGTTTATTGCAGCCCAATTCATAATTGCTAAGTCATGGAAGAAGCCCAAGTGCCCATTGACCCAC
>CAUYPK010130121.1:0-12784 GCA_963574355.1 Loris lydekkerianus
AAAAGATCATGGTTACTGTATGGTGGTCAGCGGCTGGTGTGATTCACTATAACTTTCTGCAACCAGGCCAAACCATCACAGCAGAGTCCTATTGTGAGGAAATCGATGAAATGTACCGAAAATTGCATCAGCAGCAGCCAGCCCTGGTCAACAGAAGAGGTCCAATCCTGCTCCACAACAACGCCTGGCCGCACGTCTCACAAATCACCATCTGAAAATTAAAGGAATTGAGCGTTGAAGTTCTGCCCCACACACCATGCTCCCCTGACCTCTTGTCAACTGACTACCATCTTTTCAAGCACTTCGATAACTTTCTAACTGGTAGAACCTTTGTCAATCAGGACCTAGCAAAAATGGCCTTTGTTGAGTTCATCGAATCCCGAGCACCCAATTTTTATGCCGACAGAATTAATTGACTTGTCTTACATTGGCAAAAGAGCACTGATTCAAATGGTGCTTATTTTGATTAAATTGAATAAATATTCACTGAGATATTACAGTTTAAAGTAGACTCATAAGAACGGACAAAACTTTGGAAATGAGCTAACATTTGTATCCTTCAGATTGCAGCTTGCGTCAGCAGGGTTGATGTGCAGTCTTCAATCTCTCTTGGCTCTCTTGGCTCAGTTCCAAACCATTGGCTTACTTGCTAATCTTCTGTCCCTTAACTCTCCTTTCCTCTGTGGAAAGCTGGCTCTAGTCAGCCATCTTGCCTCTGACCCTCAAGCATTTCTTTTAGGGCAGCTCTAGTGGTGACAAATTTTCTTAGTGATTCCTTTTCTGGGAAAGATTTTATTTCTTTTTCATTTATGAAACTTAGTTTTGGCGGTTAAAAAATCTTGGCTGACAATTTTGTACTTTAGAATACCAAAAAGGTTGGGTCTCCTGGCCCTTCTGGCTTTACAGTTTCTGCTGAAAAACCTGCTGTTAATCTGATGGGTTTTCTTTCATAAGTTATTTGATGCTCTTATCTCATAGTATGCAGGATTTCCTCCTTCACTTTGACCAGGCTGATAACTATATGCCTTGGTGATGTTCTGTTTGCAATAAATCTTTCAGGAGTTCATTGCCTTTCTTGTATCTGGATGCCTAAATTTCTAGCAAGACCAGGGAAGTTTTGCCTCATTATTCCCTGAAATGGGTTTTCATATTATTTGCTTTTCCTTATTCTCTCTCAGGTATACTAATGATTCTTGTGTTTGGGCATTTTATGTAATCCTATGTGACTTTCTTCATTTTTTTCTTTCTTTTGAGTAGCTGGATAAATTAAAAAGTCTCACTTTCAAGTCCTAAAATTCTTTCTTCTGCTATGTTTAGTCTGCTGTTAAAGCTTTCTACTGCATTTTAAATTTCCCTAATGACTCTTTAATTCCTAGGAGAAGTTTTATTTTTTTTAAACTATGTATATCTTTAGCAAATTTTCATTCATGTTCTGACTTATTTTATTTACTTATTTTTTGTTTTGTTTTCTTGTGTTGGTTTTCAGCTTTCCCCTGTAGCTAGGATCACAAAGCCCATGGTAGGAAGGTGGAGCCCTGGGGTCTCTCACCTACCCATTCTGCTATGTGCAGGCACAGTTTGGCTGAGGTGGTGGCTCTCTTTCTTCTCCTTTGCCTTAAGCACCTCCTGTTGCCTCTTTGTAGAAGCCAGTGTTTTCTCCCAGACCATGTATCTGAAGGTGAATATTTATTTGCCATTTTGTTTTTATTTTTATTTCAAATTAATATAAAGTTACAATTAGGTTACATTCTTTGCATTTGTTAGGAAAAGTCCAAGTTGTAGTCAAGCCCTTCACCCAGGGCGTGGGCCATATATCCCTTCATTGTGCCCCTTAGATGAGAGCTAACCACACCTGCTTCTTCCTCTCTCCTTCCCCCCTTCTTGAGTTTGTGTTTTTCTCTTATGTGGGCATGCAGTTGTTCATCTACTAGTTTCATATTAGTATTGAGTACATTGGATGCTTGCTTTTCCATTCTTGTGTTACATTACTTAGGAAGATGTTCTCCAAATCCATCCAGGTAAAAAACATGTAAAGTCTCCATCTTTCTTTATTGTTGAATAGTATTCCATATTGTACATATACCATAGTTTATCTATTCATGAGTTGATGGGCACTTGGGTTGTTTCCAAATCTTGGTGATTGTGAATTAAGCTGCAATAAACATTCTAATGTAAATGTCTTTAGGTAAAATGATTTTTGTTCTTCTGCGTAGATGCTTAGTATTAAATAGAAGTTCTATTTTTAGCTCTTTGAGGATTCTCCATAGTTTTCCAAAAAGGCTGTATTAGTTTGCAATCCTTCACATGGTATATAAATGTTCCCTTCTCTTCACACCCATGGCAGCATCTGCAGCATTGGGAGTTTGTAATGTGAGCTATTCCCATAGCACCCAGTCTCAAGGTGGTTTTGATTTGTATTTCTCTGATGATTAGGCATGATGCGCATTTTTTCATGTATTTGTTTGGCCATTCTTCTGTCTTCTTGGGTGAAGGTTCAGTTCATGTTTCTTGCCCAGGGATAAATGGGGTTGTTTCTTATTTTCTTATTGATTAGTTTGAGTTCTCTATAGATTCTGGTTATCATCCCTTTGTTAGATTTGTAGCATGTGAATATCTTCTTCCATTCTGAAGGTTGTACCTTTGCTTTAGTTGTTGTATCCTTAGCTGTACAGAAGCTTTTTAGCTTGATCAGGTCCCATTTATTTATTTTTGTTATTGCTATAATTGCCAAGGGGGTCTTCTTCATAAAATCTTCCCCAGGCTGATGTCAAGAGTTTTTCCCACACGGTCTTCTATCGGTCATATCATTCTGTGTCTTAGATTTAACTCTTTGTTCCAGCATCAGTCTTTTTTTAAAGAGTGAGAGGGTGGGTCTGTTTTCAGTCTTTTACAAATGGCTAACCAGTTCTCCCAGCACCATTTATTAAAGAGGGCTTCTTCTCCACCATGCATGCTTTTGTTTGGTTTATTGAAGATCAGATGGCAGTATGAGGCTGGTTTTATCTATAGGCTTTCTATTCTATTCCATAGATATCTGTCTCTATTTTTGTGCCAATACCAATGTGTTTTGATCACTATAGACTTGTAATATAACCTGAAATCTGGTAAATGATACCTCCAGATTTGTTTTTATTTTATAGAATCGCATTGGCTATTCATGTTTTTCTTCTGGTTCTATATGAAATGAAGAACTAATTTTTGAAGTTATTCATAGTATGACACTGGTGTTTTAAATGGGGATTGCATTACACCTGTAGATCATTTTAGGTAGTATAGACATTAAACAATGTTGATTCTTCCCAGCCTGAGCATGGTATGTTCTTCTATTTGTTTATGTCTTCTGCAATTTCTTTTCTCAGGGTTTCCTAGTTCTCTCTGTAGAGATCCTTCACATCCTCTGATATGTTCCCAGGTATTTTGTTTTCTTTGAAGCTACTGTGAAGGGTATTGTATCTCTCTGATTTGATTCTCAGCTTGACTGTTATTGGTGTATATGAAGACTACTGATTTGTGGCATACTCAGTACTTTAGATCCTCTCTGCAGGAGTGGCCAGGGGCATCTGCATTTATTCCACCATCTTTGACCTCTGAGAGCCTCCATTTTCACCATGTGACTTCCTAAGTCTCCCAGAGCATTAATAGTTAATCAGTAGATAGAAGAATAAAGATAATAAAATAAGTGCCAGAAAGGTTTTTGCAGGTAAGGCCTAGAAGTGTAGACATTACTTCTGTTCACAACTTTTTTTTTTTAATTTTCAAAACATTTTATTTTATGCAAATTTCATGTGATACCAAAGCATTACATGATTGACCATGTTTCCCAAACAGAAGGTTCCTTAAGTTCTTCAGGCCAGCCTTCCTTCAGAGGCAAATGAATAAGAAACATGTCATATTATGTAGAACATATTAAAAAAATTTCTTTTACAAGATAAAAAATATTTGGACATTTTATATACAGTTTAGCAATCCAGTTTGTTGGCAAATTTAATTCACTGTCAGAAGGTATCCATTATAAATATGAAAGAACTCAAGAGACAACAGACGTTTTAAACTATAAGCACAAAATGTCTGATTTAATTTTTTTCTTGTATTTTTTGAAGAAGATACTCCATCTGTAAATTCAAGTTGGGTTGACCCTTTTTGGTCTTTTTGCTTAATATTTTGAACACTTCTATTTTCTTCTTTTTGTAGCACTTTTGAGCTTCTTCTCTCTCCTGTTTTCTCTTCTTAAATTCTTGTTTCTTAGCAGCACACCTGGCTTGTACCTGTTCATATTCTTCCTGTGCTTTTTGATTTGATGTTTTCTTTTTCTTTACATTAAAGGACTTGACTGTTTTAATAGATTGTTTTTCTGGCTGAGGCTGGTCAAAACTACAGTGATCTTGAGACAAAGCCTGGTCAATGCTACACTGTTCTTCAGGCAAAAGCTGGTTAACTTGTTTTTCTGACAAAGGCTGATCGACTTTTCTTTGTTGCTTCTTGAGTCTTTTCTCTTCAGCTAAATAAAGATGTTTCAGATGATCTGGGTATCTTTGAATTGGGATTCCTGTGATGTTTTAGTCTTCTTTTGTCTCCATATCAATTTCTTGTAATTTTGCTGTATCTTCAGTTTTCTTTGAAAAGCAAAGCCTGTTCCTCACGGATGCTCCCCACGAAGGCTTGTGAATAGTTAGGCTGCCATATCCTCTGTTTCACATTCTTATTCCTGAATCCTACCGAAAAATCCTCTTTGCAAAGTGTCTCCAAACCCCCTTTCTGCCGCCACTGTGTGGATTTCACAGGTGCCATTTCCACAAACCAATTCCCTGTTCACAACTTTACTAATCTGGACTCCATCTTGTGGCCACACACAATTGCAGGGGAAGCTGGGAAATGTAGTCCAAATCTGTGTGCAGGACATAGGGAAATAGTTGTTGAATAGCTATCTGCTTCAGTGCATATGAAACAGAGATTCTTCCAAGGGCCTTACATGTACTAATTGCTTTAATTCTGTGAGGTAGAAACCATGCTGATCTTTATTCTATAGATGGGAAGTAGAGGAGACTTCTCAGTGGGAAGTTAAATAGCTATCCCACAGTCACATTGCCAGTCAGTAGTGGAGATGGGATTTGAATACTACCTTGCCTCAGGGTTTGCAACCTTATCCATGACTCTAGACTGAAAATATAAAATAGACTTAAAACATAAAAGTAAAATATAAAAAATGGTAAGGATCAAGTACAGGCTTAAAGATTAAAAAGTGAGGAGAAGTGTCAAATTTAAAAACTACATAAAATAAGCAGTAATAACTATGGGAATACAGCTTAAGAAAATGATATATAGCATTCAGTGTAATATAATATCAGGATAAAATATGGCAAAGAAAACATAGTGGATGAAGGGGAAAGAAAATAAAAATTAGAAAAAGAACATAGGCTCAGTGCCTGTAGCTCAAGTGGCTAAGGCTCCAGCCACATACACCAGAGCTGGCCGGTTTGAATCCAGCCTGCGGCCCACCAAACAACAATGACAACTACAACCAAAAATAGCTGGGTGTTGTGGTGGGCACCTATAGTCCCAGCTGCTTGGGAGGCTGAGGCAAGAGAATCTCTTAAGCCCAAGAGTTGGAGGTTGCTGTGAGCTGTGATGCCACAGCACTCTATCCAGGGTGACAGCTTGAGACTGTCCAAAAAAAAAAAAAAAAAAGCATAATGATAAAATGAAAAAGTATTAAAATATTACACCAAAATAAAAATAAGTTAAATAAGTGAAAATCAAAATATTAGGAAAGATAAAATATTGCTCCAAATAATAAAAGGGTAAAATAAACTGAAAACACAAAATGATCAATGAAAATAAAACAATACAAAAGTTACAACACTTTAGAAGACTAGGGGTTTTAAAAATAAATTCATTGTGACAGGTAAAGTAAGTAGCAACCTACTGTCTACTAACACAGTGCTCTAATTGGAATCAATGCCTGCAGCTAGTAGCATTCTCAGGGATGAGAGCTGAGGGGTAAAGAAGGTGACCTCATGCCTCCCCTACTTCATGTCACTCAGGTTCTGAAATGACTGAGTAGAGTGATGTCAGCAAAATTGGCAAAGTAGGAAGCTCCACAATCTTGTTCCCCGACATGAACATTAAAACACACAACAAAACAAAATTAGGGAATTGGTAAAATAACAGCAAAGTCTCTGAAAAATAGTTAAAGGTCTATAGCAACAAAGTGGACACTCAATTAAGAAAAAGCCAGGGCCAGAACAGTAGGTTCTATAGGATTTAAAGGATAAATGCATAAAAAATAATTATAAAATTATAAAGTTCATGGGTATGTACTGTATAAAGGTATGCTTTGTGACATCAATAACAAAGTGGGGATGGAACTGAATAGAAGTAGATATTATGTAATCTTAACTTGGCATAAATTCAAAATAGATTATTATAAGCTTAGGATATTATATGTAACCCCCTGAAAAGGAAATATCTGTAAAGTATACACAAAAGGAAATGAAAAAGGAATTAAAATGTGTCACTATAAAAAAATCAACTATAAACTAAACATAAAGGAAAGCAGAAATGAAGGAAATGAGGGGAAAAATGACAAAACATACAGATAGCAAAATAGCAAAAATAAGTCCTTCCCTATCAGTAATTACTTTAAGTATAAATGGATTAAACTCTCCAATCAAAAGCATAGGTGGGCAAAATGGATAAAATTGCATGATGCAACTGCATGTTGTCCTTGAGACACTCACTTTATATTTAAAGACATACCTAGGTTGAAAGTGAAAGAGTGGAAAAAGATGCAAATAATAACTAAAAGAGAGCAGACAAAATAGCATTTAAGTTAAAAACTGTTATAAGAGAAAAAGAATATTATATATTTATGAAAGAATCAATTTTATAGGAGATATAACAATTACAAACATATGTGCACCAAACATCAGAGCTCCACAATATACAAAGCAAATGTTGAAATAAGTAGCTCTACAATAAAATTTTTGAGTAATGCAGTATGCAAGCTAGTTCAGCCTCCTTCAGGATCTCCACATCACTTGATGTGGACATGTTGGACAACTGTAGTCTTCTGCAGCTCCCTGTTGCCTGCTGGCATTCAGTTCATGTGAATTCTGACTTGAGCTATACTGCCCCTACTACTTGGCAAAGAACATTCCCACTTAGGTTGGATCACATCCCAGCTTCCTGCTGGAATATATGACCTTTCCTCCAAACTCCATCCCCACTAGGAAATTTTTTTGTTATGAACCAAGATTAATGACTTGCATTGCCAACACTTCACCTATTACATGTGTCATCTGTACCATTCATTTAGCATATCACATTTTATACTTATTTGACACATGGATTTGTATTTTGTCTATTTGTTGATCTCCACCACTAGATATTTTGTTCTGTGAAGAACAAAATGCTTCTTTAAGTTTCTGGCATTTAGCACTGTAACCTGGATGTAGAATTTTATTTTTCTATCAAATTAAAAGATGTTTCTCTAAATTAGGCCCAAACACTGATCTGAATTCTAAGGTTTAGCTAATAGAAGTATCCTAGATATTAAGTTGGACAGAAATGTCCAAACTACTTAATTTTGTGATCCTCAGTTTCCCACGATATTGCATCTATATATATATCTGTATTTATGTCTATATCTATAGCTATCATTTAACCATCATAGCAATGTAAAGAAAGGAAATTCTTACATTTTTTAGGTGAGAAAACTGAGGCTCAGATACATTAATTTGTCCAGATTACCCACCTCATAAATAGAAGAGCTGGGATTTAAACCTAGATCTCTCTGAGTTCACTCATTATTATTATTTTAAAAATATGTAAATACCTTTCCATCTTTTAACTTCATCTTATCTGTGATCTAAGTTCAAGCCTTTCATTATCTTCCAGCCCTAGATCTAATAATAATTGTGGTAGGCAGAATAATGGCTCCCCAAAGATGTCTGCATCCCAATTCCTGTAACCTGTGAATATGTTACCTGGCATGGCAAAAGGAGACTTTGCAGATGTGATTAAGTATCCTGCGATGGAGCGATTGTCTTGGATTACTCATGTGGACCCAATGTAATCACAATCACAGGAGGGTGCTTATAAGGAAAAGAGGGAAACAGGATTCAAACTCAGAGAGATTTGAAGATGCTAAACTACTGGTTTTGCAAATGGGGAAAGACCCAAGCCAAGGAGTTCAGGCAGATTCTAGAAACTGGAAAAGTCAAGGGAACAGATTGTTCCCTAAAGACTTTAGGAGGAAAACATCTCTGCTCACACCTTCAATTTACCCCAGTGATACCCATTTTGGCCTTCTGAATGTCAGAAAGCTTTACGCCACTAAATTTGTGGTAATTTGCTATGGAAGCAATAGGAAACTAATACAGCTAACCTTTGAACAGTGTGGGTTTGAATAGTGCAGGGCCATTGATGAAAAGATTTTTTTCAATATATGTAGTATTTAAAATACTAATTGCAATAATTTTTTCCAATATATGTAGTATTGAAAATACTAATTTAAAATAATTAAAAAATTTTCAAATCATATAGCCTAGAAACATTGTAAAAATTAAGAAAAAGTTAGGTATGTTGTGAATGCATAAAATGTAATGTAGATACTAGTCTATTTTTATCATTTACTACTATAAAATACACACAAATTTATTATAAAATATTAAATTTGTCCAGGTGTGGTGGCCTGTAGTCCTAGAACTTTGGGAGATTGAGGTGAGAGAATCACTTGAGGCCAGTAGTTAGAGACCTGCCTAGATAACATAGAAAACCATTTAACTGGGCATAGTGGCACATGCCTATAGTCCCAGCTGTATGGGAAGCTGAGGCAGGAGGACCACTTGAGTGTAGGATCGAGACTGCAGTGAGCTATGATCATGCCACTACACTCTAGCCTGAGTGAGAGAGTGAGACCCTGTTTCTAAAAAGAAAAAGATAGATTTATCAAAACATACACATAAACATAGACCATACATGGTACATTTGCAGTCAATGGAAATGTAAACAAACAAATATGCAGTATAAAATTATAATTGCATAAAATTACCTGTGGTAGAACTATATTACTGTATTAATTTCATGGCTACCTCCTGTTGCTATTGGCTGTGAGCTCAAGTGTTGCAAATAGCTGCTTAACACCCCATGTGATGCTAACCATCTCCCTATGAGGAAGTTTGTTTCTCCAGTAAATTGCATGTTGAAGGAAAAAGTGACCTCTTTACATTCTTACCTGTTTTTATTGTGTTTAGGGCAATACTGTAAACTTCTACTAATAACATCATAGGCCCCATATGAAATACCACTAATGACACTGTACATACTCTCAAGAAGCAAAGTCATGACATTACAAAAAAAAATGGGATGGCTTGATATGTCTACCATTTAAACAGACAATGTGAACGTAATAGTGTGGATAGATATAGTACAAGCAGTATTTTTTCTTCTGTAAATAGCATTTTCTTTTCTCTTGCTTACTTTATTATAAGAATACAGCACATAATTCACATATATACTGTGTTAATCAGTTGTTTATGTTATCAGTAAGGCTTCCAGTCAAGAGTAGGTTATTAGTAGTTAGGTTTTTGGGGAGTCAAAAGTTATACATGGATAGCTAATTGTGCGGGTACAGGGAATTGGTGCCTTTGACTCTTGTGTTGTTCAAGGCTTAACTGTACAATAGTTTTCCTACCATCTTAATGATTTCTGAGCTAGTTCTGTAAGACTTTCTCTGCCTCACTCAGCCACCATTCCTGGTTGTATTTCAAGGCTACTCTTCATCAACCACTTCATCTCCCTCTGTGGGTGTGGAAGAATTCTTGTTCCCACTTAAGGCCATGACATGCTAATTTCCTTCCTGGCTGTTTTGTCTTAAAAGGTGGTGTGCAGAATAAACAAGAATGCTCCACATGTGGTCTTAGTAGGACCTACGGAGCTGGTCAGCCTCTACATTTTTTAACTCAACTGCTAGATCTGTTCAGTGCAGGCCAAGATGGTGCTAATTTTTTGGTGCCCACATCACATACATTGCTCACTCCAGCTGAGGTTATTGTTAACTACAACCCCGAGGCTTTTCCTGTTGTATTTAAAGCACAAGCCGTGGTGAGTTCATTGTTCTTGTGTCTTGTAGAATGCCTGCCATCTTGCGTCACATAGCTTTTGTCTAAAAGTGGAAGAAAATGTACTGCACAGAATTAATCTCTCCAGGGAAAGATTTTTTTTGTCTTTCTAATAATATTTTGTATGTAACAAATATGTCCATATTATCTCTAGAATGTTACCTTTATTTTATGTTTACTATATATAAAATAAATTGGCCTTTTCTAACCTTAGGGGTCCAGGGAAAGATTTAAAGACCAAACTAATAGGAAGAGACAGATGGAATTATGAGAGAAATATGGCAAATTCTAGAACTAATGTAATTAAATGGGAATTTTCCACTGGTGCATAAATAAAATACGACCATTGTCCACTAAGAAAATTGTCCTCCTCAGCAAATATCTAATCTTGTTATTTTATTTATCATTACATAAAAATGTTACCTCTTAACAGATAGTGTATGATGCAGAAGAAGCTGAGAGAAGAAGAGGGGCTAGGTGGTCACTTGTGCTCTCTACCACCCACTCCCTACACACTCTGAGGATGGTGCAGGGTCTCCAGACCATTTCAGTCTGTGGTACATGTGTGACCTCACTGGCATGCAGGACAAAACGAAAGGCTCTTGGGGAAGGGAGAGGGCAGTCAGCCTCACCCAGTCATAACAGGCTCTGAGGAGAACTGGAAACCTGCAAAATCTGGAGAGGAGGGATCAGGGCTAGCTGCAGAGAAGGTGCTTCTGTGGTTACTGATATTTTTCAGAGATGGAACAGTGCTTCACTTTCAAATTCAACATGGCTGTGCCCCCAACCTCAGGGCTTCCTGGAATTTGAATTATAGCTAAGATTCAGCACTTTCAAAGTGGGTAAATCTCTGATTTTCCTGCCGTGAATGCCTTGCACAGCCTGGCCTCATCCCAAAGGATCCCCTTGCAGAACAACATGGGTCTAGTGCCCCCTGAAAGGTGGATGAACTAGTGACATTTTTGCCATTAACTTTAAGGTACCCAAGAGGACCACAAAGGTCTCATTCTTTTTGGTTTGGATAAATCTGGGGCAGTTCAAAGGTTGCCAAGAGATGTAGGAAGAAAATTTTAATTTGCGCACTTGAGCTTCACAGTCTTTCCCAATCCTTTGGAGTCTACTTCTTTTTATTTTTATTTTTATTTATTTTTTTATTCTTAATTTCAACTTGCTTGTACATTCTTCCTTGTTTGAAGTACTCTTTTTTGTTGTTCATTTTCTTCTTCCTCTGGAGATGCTATGCTGTTTTTGATGTTAGTAGAGATGGGGTCTTACTCTGGCTCATTGCTGCTCATACTGGTCTCGAACCTCAGAGCTCAGGCAATCCACCTGCCTCGGCCTCCCACAGTGCTGGGACTACAGGCGTGAGCCACCACGCCCGGCCGTCTACCTCTTTTTAAATGGCAGAATCAAGTCTTAGATATGTTCTTAGCTTCAGTGACCTTCCCTCAGCCCTCCTGACCCTGACAGGCTGCAGGGAGGCTGTTGTGCTTATATGATACGTTGTTGTGTTAACACACATGCAAAGGGATTCGTGTTTTAACTCCTTGGACGTGCTTCATTTTCCTCTAGTTAAGATCAAATTGATTTTTATTTTGATAAATCCAAATCAGGCTTCTTATTAATCACAGGTTAAAGTTTTAATTTAAAGTCCCCTTTCTTTTAAAACATTAGCAATTAATAGTGCAAAGTGGTCAAGCTGCCCATATTCAGAGACTTCTGAATGCCTTTGCTGTCATCTGTTCCGAGTGACACTTCCGTTGAATTTTTCTAAGGACAGAATGGTCAATGCTTTAAACAGGTTTGGTGTAATGATATAAATGAAAGTACCTTGTAGAGAGATTAAAGATGGTGGCCGAATAACAGCTTCCCTGCAACTGGGCATGGCGAGTCTGGGAGACAAGACTCCAGACATCTCTGGCCGGTGGGATCTACCTATGATCATCCCTTTGAGGATACAGGGAGCCAGAAAGGGACTTCTGGACTCCAGGAGGAGGACAAAAACAGTGGAAAACTGGCAAGTGGCTGCGTGTGTTTGATCGACCTAATCACACCAGCAACTGTGTGTACAAGCAGCAGTGAGACTGCAAACCGGAAAGGCCTTACCTGTGAACTTTTTTGTTGTTCTTAGACTTGGCACTCAGTTAAGCTGCCTTGGGGAGAGCTTCAGCAGGAGTGTGGAGAACTTTGGGCATTGTCTGAGGCCCCAGACTGAGTCACTGAGGTGGGCACAGGAAGCCATTGTGTGAAAAAACTGCTACGGCAAGCTCCGCACTCAGGGTCCCAGAGCAAGGATTGCGGGACAAAGTAACCTAGTGACTGAGCAGCCTAAAGGTGGGGACTGAACTGCCTTACAGCCTTAATCCTTAGGGCCAGAGTGAGACGGTTTTGGCACACTGGAGCCTTGAGCTGTTGCTCTGGGTAGAGTGCTGTGACGTCACAGCTCATAGCAACCTCAAACTCCTGGGCTTGGCGCCACCCAGACCTCCATAAGAGCTGTGCAGCTACCCCCGACCAATGATCCGCACCCACTGGGCCTCCACATTCCCTGACCAGGAACTGCGGGAGCCACGCAACCCTGCGGCCCCCTTCCTGTACCTCCCAGCCTCCACACTAGCTCATTCATCTGGCCAGGGACTCTGGTAGCTACGTGCCCTCTGGAG
>CAUYPK010130123.1:0-20286 GCA_963574355.1 Loris lydekkerianus
TTAACATACCACATTAACCCATAGTATTCAATGGCAACTTTAATAAAGTGAATAAACCATTTAAGACAGTAAAGCATTGTAAATAAATGGTTAAAAATCCTGAATCCTTATACTCCAAAACCCCTGATTATAAGGATTCAGAATTTACAAACGTTTATTTACAAGACTTTGCCTTAAATGGGGTTTTCACTAAATTAAATGTGCCATTAAATATTGTGGATTAAATAGTTCAGTGGAATACAGTTCAGTTCAGCCGCCTACCTCTTCAGCTCAGCTGCGACTTGTGGACTGAGCTGAAGCACCGCCCCCTTAAGCAGAGGGCAGAAGACGACTGGAGACTACGTGCATTTGATTAGGTGTGCATGCACGGAATCAAATAACATGTATGACCCGAGTAAAAGCCGAGTTCGGGTTTTTTGGCACAAATGTCATGCCAGAAAATCTCGGCTTATACTCCAGTATATATGGAATTGTGCTTAGTCTCTAAATTTCAATTTATTTTAAAGAACAGAAACTATGCCGAAACGTTTCACTTTGCCTAAATTTATCAGTACATCCATGAATCACACCAGAATTAGAACAATTTGATTATCTTAATGATTCTGTCATGAAACCTGGACGCTGCACTCCAAGGTAAGAACCCTAGATTGAGGCCCCATGAGCTCTGTGCACAAGGACTCTCTTCGTGGGAGTCAGGATATCTGAGAAAACAGTTCTCCCCCGAGATTAAGTCCTCAAATCACTTTCTCATAAGCAATTAAACAGTGCTAAGTGGAGAGTTTCTTTTGTTGAGTTAAATCTTGGAGGTCTGAGTGTTCCTGGGGTCCTCCACGGGATGTGTCACAGGTCGAGAATCCTTTGACTGTGAGTACTCGCTATTAGAGGGCTCTGTGGGGTCGATTAAATTTTCATAATCACTGTCGTCTGATTCCTCACCACTGTCTCCAGCTGCTCTTTGGGAAAGAGGAAGGTCTGGCCCGCTTCCAGGGAGCTTCAGTCCGGCACTAGTGGACGCATAGTTGGAAGAGCCCACAGCTTGGGGTCGAGGCAGAAAGACACTCCTTTCCATGCGAGAATGGCTCAAAGTACTTTCTTGATTGTTTGGATGAAAATCAGAATAAGGGGGAGGAGGATCAGAGACCTCTGTATCTCCAAGTGGACTTCTCCCTTCGGCTGTAAACCCAGAATAGGGCATCCGAGGACTGAACACTGGTTCCAAACTTTCAGATGACATCTGTCTGCTCAACATGGACTGCTGCAATCCTGGATGAAAGCAGGAAGAATATTTTATATATATTCTATTCTTTTTTTATTCTCATATATTTTTTTTTCTTTTCTTTTTTTTTTTTTTTAGAGACAGAGTTTCACTTTGTCACCCTCGGTAGAGTGATGTTGCATCACAGCTCACAGCAACCTCCAGCTCTTGGGCTTAGGCCATTCTCTTGCCTCAGCTTCAAGTAGATGGGACTACAGGAGCCCACCACAATGCCTGGCTATTTTTTGTTGCAGTTTGCCCGGGGCCAGGTTTGAACCCGCCACACTCGGTATATGGGGCCAGCGCCCCACTCACTGAGCCACAGGAGCTAGCCTATTTTTTTTTTTCCCCCTATATTTTCACAACTTTTCTTCTTAATGCATTATGTGGTCAACCTGAATGTTCTGGAAAATAGCAAGGCAGTGAAACTGATTATTATTGTTATGAGTGCATAGTACTTTGTTATAATTTACAACATACTTTCCTAAACATTAATCCACTTAAGCCCTATGCCAATTTTCTGAATGTCATTATCACCCTTATTAATAATACTGTCTACGTTATATAGGCAAAAAACTAAAGATCAGAAAGGTGTAGGGATTAGAGAAAGAGAAAAGCTAGAAGGGTCCCTGATAATCAGAATGCAGGTCTCATCTCTCTAAGTCCTGTGTTATTTCCCCCACCTGAGCTTGCTGAGCTCAAAGACCATGGGGCCCAAAGGATGAAACTAAAACAATGCTTACCATGTCCTTCTTTATAGGTCATGAGAATGTGAGATTTTCCTTGAAAGCCTTGCTATCAAAAATATATTTCTCTTTGGGAAGCTGAGGTGGGAGGATCGCTTGAGCCCAGAAATTTGACACCTGCCTGAGCAAGAGAGAGACCCTGTCTCTACAAAAAATAGAAAAAATTAGCTGGGTGTGGTAGCACATGCCTGTAGTCCCAGCTGCTTGGGAGGCTGAGACAGGAGGATTGTTTGAGCCCAGGAGTTTGAGGTTTCAATGAGCTATGATGATGCCACTATACTTTACCCAGGGTGACAGAGTGAGACTCTATTTCAAAAAAAAAAAAAGAAAGAAAAAACAAAAAACAAAAAACATACTCATACAAATTTAGAAAATTTGGAAAGGAACAAAGAAAATAAAAATTGCCCACAGTTCTATCATCCAAATAACACTGTTAAAATTTTGGTGAAAAGAGCATAGGATTTTGAGTTAAAGACCTTAACTTCTAGGCCCTACTTCCTTGCTGTGTTACTCAGTCAAGTCACTAATCTTTGCTGAACTACAGTTTAATTATTCAGCTTTGTGTGTGTACACGTATTTTAAACAAAGCTGACATTACCATGCTTATACTGTTTTATATCCTTATTTTTTTCACTCAAGATTATATACCGCCTGGGGCAGAGCCTGTGACTCAAAGGAGTAGGGTGCTGGCCCCATATACCGGAGGCAGCAGGTTCAAACTCAGCCCTGGCCAAAAACTGCAAAAAAAAAAAAAAGATTATATACTGGTCATAAACTTGCTATCATAGACATATGTACCATAATCCTTTTCTGTTTTTTTTCTGGAGAGTCTCTGTCACCCAGGCTGGAGTGTAGTGGTATGATCACAGCTCACTGCAACCTCCAATTCCTGGACTCAAGCCATTCTCCTGGCTCAGCCTCTTAGGAGCTCGGGCTACAGGTGCATACCACAATACCCAGTTAATTAAAAAAATATGTATTTTTTGGAGGCTAGGTGCAGTGGCTCATGCCTATAATCCCAGCACTCTGAGAGGACAGGCAGGTGGACTGCCTGAATTCAGGAGTTCGAGACCAACCTGAGCCAGAGTGAGACTCTAAAAAAAATTAGCTGTTGTGGTGGGCACCTGAAGCCCCAGATACTTGGGAAGCTAAGGCAAGAGGAACACTTAAGCCTAAGAGTTTGAGGTTGCTATGAGCTGTGACGCCATAGCACTCTACTGAGGGTGACAAAGTGAGACTTTGTCTTAAAATAAATAAATAAAATAAAACAATTTTTTTTTTTTTAGAGATGGATTCTCACTATGTTGCCCAGGCTGGTCCTGAACTGGCTCAAGCAATCTTCCCACTTTGGCCACCCAAAGTGCTGTGATTATGGGTGTGAGCCACCACTCTGGCCTATACTGTAATTTTTAAATTTTAATTTTTTAACTGTAAATTGACAAATTATATTTATAGTGAACTATAATTTACTCAACTATTCTACTATTGCTGATATGACTTCTCTAAGTCTCTATCTGCAGTTCTGATAATTTCAAGGAAAATATAACCGTAAAAATAAATTGGACATTGTTTGCCCAGAAATTTAAATTACATCTTAATTGGATTATATATGAGGACAGATAATTAAGTCTGCAAACACAACCAAGAAAAAGTGCTTTGAAGGGTGAGCTAGGCCCTGGCGTCAGTGCGCAGCTTCCCCAGGGGAGGACTTCGAAGGTGACTGGAGTGATGTTCAGCAATGAGGTCTGCTGCACTTTCTCTAGGATGAGTGTGAGAATTTAATTGTCAGACCTTGTACATTCTTATTAACCTAGAAAAGTCTGGCCACAACTTTATCTCTTTTACACTTTATATCATTGCCATAGGTTTTATACATTTTACACACAGATGTTAATTCTGAGGGTGTCATACCAAACATATGTTACCATGTTGGGATTATTAGATTCTTGAGCCTCGTTCTCATTCACCCTGCTCATTCCATAGCTTATAGGTATTCATTCATCCACAGCTACCGACATTTAAAGCCTTTACCATGACTATGAATCAAACAGGAAGAATTTTAAGTAGCTCCTTTATGTGGCTAGAATGAACACATGACTTAGTTCCCACTCCTAGCCATGGCAGAGTCAACTTATTAATAACCATCACATTCACTGTAAATATATCATTCTGGTCAACATACACACACATCTGTACCAGTTACTTCTTAGGATTTATTCTAACTTCTACTTCAGCTTTCCTACCTTTGGGATTCTTTTTCTTTGCGTTTAAGAGAGTTGAGAAGGATACTATGAAAAACAGCATCTCTCCTTTGGGAAAGCTTACCAAGAGAATTTCCCCCCTCAACCAGGTCAACCCAGGGCTTGATGAGTATAGAAGGACTCATGTCGTTTATTGCATAATCAGATGTTTAAAATGACATTTCCCTGATAGTGAATGATAAATTTAACAAAAAACTTACTTCTTTCTTGTTCCTTTTCATTTTTCCTCTGAGTGATTTGTCTTCTTAATTTATTCACTTCTGCCTGACAAGATTCAACAACTCGCTCACTTTTTTCAACATCTGCACACACTGCCTGAGGGAAAATATGACAATGAGACAGGTTAGCTTCAAATTTAAGTACAAGGCATTCCATAAATCCAGCACTGATTACAATCCTAGGAAAAGTCCAGATTTACTGAGTTAAAAAGAAGACAGACACATAAGGTAGAGAAAAACTCTGAAAGCCTAAAAGATCAATATTGTTACTATTCACTGACTGGCTGCCTCAAGATTATTATGCTATTTAGCTTATAAATTATTATTATTTTTAGAAACAGAGTCTCATTTTGTCACCCTCAGTGGAATGCCGTGGCATCACAGCTCACAGCAACCTCTAGCTCTGGGGCTTAGGTAATCTCTTGCCTCAGCCTCCTGAGTAGCTGGGCCTACAGGCGCCCGCCACAATGCCCGGCTATTTTTTTGTTAAAGTTTGGCTGGGGCCAAGTTCGAACCCACCACCCTCAGTGTATGGGGCTGGTGCCCTACCCACTGAGCCACAGGCACTGCCCCTGTTAGCTTATAAATTCTTGAAAAATAAGGGTAAGATGGGACAGATTTAATCTTTTCCCTTGATTAATCATTTTTATTGAAATGAAAAGGGAATTTTTGGTACCAGTTTAGTTTACAAAGGAAGAATAAAAGATAAGACGGGAATGAGATGCTTTCAACTTTTGTTTATTACCCACAATCAGAAACTAGATAAGACAACTTTATTTAGCAGAAAATATAATGAGGGAAAGTTGAAAAAAATGTTTTGAAGTCAAAGTTTAATAAAAGATAACTATGTGAGACTGTATTTATGTAATTCAGCCATTTATAATCAGAGCACTCTATATAACACTGGTGTTTTCAGAATAGATTGTATTCAATCAACAATGAAATATAACAGCCGCATTGAAGTCCTTTGGCTAGTGCTGATAGTCTGGAAAGGGCCATGAATTCAGGACAAAAAGCTATTTTCCCCTGCATGTTCCTTCCCTGGCAGAAATACCAGAAACTTCCAGAAAGTGGGCCAGTCACCAGTGAGCCTGTATCAAGTTCCCTATACTGCTTAGTGTACAGTGACCCTGATTTGGACACTAGCCTCATGTGCTTTCTCCTTTTGCTCCTGGGTGAATTCAGTCTGTTTTCCTCTTTCTAGTCATTAAAGCCTTCTTTTCCTTTAAAGCCAGGCTTCCTCCAGCCTGGAAGAGTTTAACTTTACCACTTTCCTTCCTGTCCTTAAAGGAAAGTTCAAGAGCTCTTTTTCTCTTAGAGTTTTACAGCAAAGTACTAAGAACACGTTGGGGATGATGAAAAGAACATGTGAAAGTACTGTCAGCACCAAGTTCAGTATCTGACTTACAAGAGATGTTCCCATAAATATTACTTGGCCAGGTGTACTGGCTCATGCCTGTAATCCTAGCACTCGGGGAGCCTGAGGAGGGAGGTTCCCTTGATCTCAGGAGTTTAAGACCAGCAGTCCCAGCTACTTGGGAGGCTGAGGCAGGAGGATTGCTGGAAAGCAGGAATTTGAGGTTGCTGTGAGCTTGGCTGACATCGAGGCATCCTAGCCTGGGTGACAGAGTGAGAATATAAGTAAGTAAGTAAATACTTCTTGCATGAATGACTAGGAATGAACAGGCTTGCTGCCTTGCCCCACTTGATGGAGGAAGCTGGGGGCAAAGTGAGTAGAACAAAGGAAGCAGAGCTGTGACACGTTATGGGTGCCTTTTGACGCAGTCTGTGCTTAGCATATAACTAACAGGATAGCTGTGTTCTTAGCAACCCTTCTTTAAACGTGGAATGCATTTTTCTAGGGAAAAAACATGATTACAAATGGGGCTGCAAGTATCTAAAACGGTAGTATTAGTAATATATTTCAGTCTCTACTGTAGGCTCAGAATGAGTGAGTCGGGCTTTTGCAGGCTGATGTACGTACCTACTCCAGAGATCTGGTACTATTTTGGGAAAGTACTTTTGACTTTTGGACCTTAATTCCTTTGTCAGTTGGAAGATAATTAAAAATTAATGTAGAATTGAAAGCATTTGGGCAATACAAATAAGATGAAAACCAGTAAATAAATCAGTTACCTGCACTTTCTCTTGAAGTGCGTTGTAAACCTGATAAATTGCCCTGATGTCTTTCATCACTCCATCTTTGTCAAAAAAGTCAGTACTAGAAGACAGAAAAAAGATGTCACAAAGTCACCATATCTGTGAACCTGAAAGGCATTTTTTCTAATACTTAATCTATTACTTAAATGCTGTGACTCCAAGACGACACTGCTTCAGCAGTAATACCCCACACTACTAGGATTAAAGAACAGAAATTGATAAAACTCACATTACCAAGAAAATTTTCTTTAAAAGATTATATAGTTTCAATAACTATATTGAATCTCAGAATCAACAGCTTTTAGAATCTCAGAAATAGGCTCAGCACCTGTAGCTCAGGGGTTAGGGCGCTAGCCACATACAATCAGGGCTGGTGGGTTTGAACCTGGCCCGGGCCTGGTAAACAACAACAAATAGCCGCATGCTGTGGCAGGTGCCTGTAGTCCCAGCTACTTGGGAGGCTGAGGGAAGAGAATCACTTAAGCCCAAGAGTTTGAGATTGCTGGGAGCTGGGACACCACAGCACTCTACTGAGGGCAACATAGTGAGACTCTGTCTCAAAAAAAAAAAAAAAAAAAGGAAAAAATACAGAATATCAGAAATACATACTCTATCCAAACTTTTGTTATCAATTACAAAAACATTTATGGTAAATGATTTAAAAAATTGATAAAACAAAGTTTATCTTTTCAGTAAGAATAAAATTCGGATAGACGCTGGTAGTATCTAGAGAATTACCTTACTGAGTTCCTCAATTTAAACTATGTCAAACTTGATTTTACATTTCTCTATATACCTTTTAAGTATTATTGACAAAAAGAAATACTGTTAACAAAAGGAAGAAAAAACTCTCATTTTACCTTTCTACTTACCCATGTTCTTTAATAACTTTGGCATAACTCTGAGAAGTATTTGGCACTGAAGACACCTTGTACTCTTGCTGGCTAGTATTGCCTAGATTAGGAATAGCAAGTGATATCCTTTGATTATACCTATGGGGAAAATGGAGAAAGAGATTATGTTAAAGTGTTGCTCTACCGTAAGACGAGACCTGCTAATAAGAGCCTTAGTCTCTGACACTGTAAACTAAAAGAAAAGTCTTACAGAGTTCCTACTTCTACAAGAGAACCCAAGGCTGCATGAATTAGCAATTTTTCTCCTTCCATTAAACAAGAACCTTTACTGCAAACTCCTTAAAAGCAGAGGTCATGTCTTACATATTCTTACACATCATTTGCATGCTTATAAGTGTTCAAGGTGCAGTGGCTCATGTCTGTGATCCTAGCACTCTGGAAGACCGAGGCAGGAGGATCTCTTGAGCTACAAGAGTGAGACCTTATCTTTAGTAAAAAATAGAAAAATTAGCTGGGCATTGTGATGAGCTCCTGTAGTCCCATCTACACTTAAAGTCTGAGGCAGGACTGCTTGAGCCTAGAAGTTTGAGGTTGCTGTGTGCTAGGCTGACACCATGACACTGTTGCCTGGGCAACAGAGTGAGAGACTGTCTCAAAAAACAAACAAAAATCAAAACAAAACAAACAACAAAAACCCCACAGATTAATAAAATCATGCAAATAGCTATTTAATAATTAATGATTATTTTTACCAATGTTGATTTAATTTATTCTCCAATAAATAAATTTCCCAAGGGAAACCTTTCTTTTTTTTTTTGCACTCTTTGGCAGGGGCCGGGTTTGAACTCACCACCTCCGGTATATGCAGCCAGTGCCCCACTCCTTTGAGCCACAGGTGCTGCCCAAAGGGAAACTTTTCTATTTATAGGCAGACAACATGATCACATAATCATATAAATTTTTTGCTTTAAGTTCACAATGCAAAACCCTCATTAACCAGCAGGTGGATCAACTTTACAATTTTGTCTTTGAAATCTGTTTTAAAATTACAATTAGAGGGCAGTGCCTGTGACTCAAAGGAGTCCAGGTGCTGGTCCCATATGCCGGAGGTAGTGGGTTCAAACCCAACCCCAGCCAAAAACTACAAAAAAAAAAATTAAATTAGACTTCTGTAGCAATACAACTGCATTTCTACATAATGGATTATGGAGAAGCAAATGATGATTTCTAGCTATGTATTCCTGTAAGAATTTATACATAAAAATATGTCTTATTAATGCTTCTTGATCCGAAACCTATTTTAATTTATGTAAATAACAAGGCTAAATATCTTCTCTGAACTAAAAAAAAAAAAAAACAGCTAAAGAAAATTATGAAAGCTTTTCTTTACATACACTACAAAATACACTATAATGTATACTTTCAAAGTCATGAATCTCAATTACTTGTATTAACACCTTCCTGCTAATATGAGGCTGGTAGGAAAGCTTTCTTTACCTTCGATTTGGCCTAAAGAGAACATATTCTAAAGCATGAGTGGAATTGTTGGCAGTGGAAATGAAGCTGAAGAGAAGGAAGACGAGGTCGGGCACCCCGAGGATTCGGGTTAGCTGCTTGTGGAGAACCTGTTCTCGGTATGACATCTGTTGCTGTGTATTGCGCCGGAATCGGTACCACCCAATTACTTTCTGCAATAAAGACAGAAAAAACAGTATTTAAAGTTGCGTGAAATCTTACAAACTTAACTCTGAATGCATCCATAAAAACACGCGTGCATAAATGTTCACAGCAGCTTTCTGTGCGATAGCCCCACACTGAAAACACCCCAACTGTCCAACAGCAGGTCAATGATTAACAAATTGTGGTAACATGGAAGAATCCTGATATATGATTCAGAAGAATCCTGATATATGATATATGATTCATATGATATATGCTGAGTGAAAGAAGAGAGATAAAAAAATGTATGTAAGATTCCATTTATATAAAATTTTAGAAAATGAAAACTAATCTAGAGTGACACAATGCAGATCAGTGGTTGAGTAGAATGCGGGAGGGGAAGGGTGAAAAGGTAGGTTAGAAAAGTGCACAAGGAAACTTTCCCTGGTGATAGGTATGCTTGTCACCTTACTCTGGTGGTGGTTTCATGGGCGCACACGTACATCAAACTTTGAAGTGTATACTCCAAATATGTGCAGTTTATTATATGTCAATTCTACCTCAAGACAATTATTTTTGAAGTTTAGCTTCTGCCACACTTTGGGAGGCCAAAGCAGAAGGATCACTTGAATCCAGGAGTTGAAGGCCAGCCTGGGCAATATAGTGAGCTCTTGTCTCTAAAATAGTTCTTTTTTTTTTTTTTTAGAGTGTGCCTACAGACCTAGTTATGTGGAAGACTGAGCCAGGAGGACTGCGTGAGCTCAGGAGTTCATGGCTGCAATGAGCTATGATTATGCCACTGCATACTTCAGCCTGGATGGCAGAGTCAGACTGTCTCACAAAAAAAAAAAAAAAAGGAAATTTAGCTTTGTCAGCTTAAGCTATACCATAACTAAACTGGTTAAAGTAAATTAAACTGACACACTCTCTGGAAGAATATATCTCACAGGGCTCGGTGCCTGTAGCTCAGCGGCTATGGCGCCAGCCACATACACCAGAGCTGGCAGGTTCGAATCCAGCCTGGGCCTGCCAAACAACAATGACAACTACAACCAAAATATAGCCGTGCGTTGTGGCGAGTACCTGTAGTCCCAGCTACTTGGGAGGCTGAGGCAAGAGAATTGCTTGAGCCCAAGAGTTTGGGGTTGCTGTGAACTGTGACACACAGCATTCTACCGAGGGTAACAAAGTGAGACTCTGCCTCAAAAAAAAAAAAAAAAAAAGAAAAAAAATACGTCTCACAATGGTTTACGGACATCTGGAAGACAGATGGCATAAGAGATAGTTGGGAGCTTGCTAAAATGCCAGATTCCTGTCCTCCCTCCTCCCCAATTTGCAGAATCAGAGCCTCTAAAGGTAGAGTTAGGATAGGAGTCTGAATTCAAGGTAAGTTTGTGAGTTTTTTTCCCTCACATTCTGAAATTTGAAAACTTCTGTTGTAGAAACAATTTTCTTTTTTGAGACAGAGTGTCTCACTCTGTTGCCCCAGGCTGGAGTGCAGTGGAACAATCCCAGTTCATTAAACCCTCCAACTTCTAGGCTCAAGTGATCTTTCTGCCTCAGCATCTTGAGTAGTTAGAATGATAGGGGTATGCCTATCAAAAAATTGTTTTTGTAGAGATGGGGTCTTGCCATGTTTCTCAGGCTGGTCTCCAACTCTTGGCTGTAAGCAGTCTTCCCACCTTGGCCTCCCAAAGTGCTAGGATTTCAGGGGTGAGCCACCATGCCTGGCCACAACTTACTTTTTTTCTTGACAATTTTTTTTTTTTTTTAAGACAGAGTCTCACTATGTCGCCCTCAGTAGAGTGCCGTAGCGTCACAGCTCACAGCAACCTCAAACTCTTGGGCTCAAGCGATTCTCTTGTCTCAGCCTCCCAAGTAGCTGGGACTACAGGTGCTGGCCACAATGCCCAGCTATTTTTTTGTTGCAGTTGCCTTTGTTTAGCAGGCCCTGGCCAGGTTCGAACACATCAGCCTCGGTGTATGTGGCTGGTGCCGTAACCACTGAGCTACGGGTGTCACCTTTTCTTTACAATTTTGTATTAGAAAAACCATCTTCATATAGTTTCCGTTTCTGAAAAACCCTTTGAGTAAAAATCCTGTTTTGTAAAGTAAAGGTAGTTTAAAACTGTCAGTGTCACATTAAGTTTAGATTATGATCTCACATTAAGTTTAGATTATGATCTAGTACTTTCATTTGGAGAGTCCTGTGCCAGACCTCCAGCTAGCTGAAATATCTCCACTGATTATGATAAGGTAAGTAGTGTTTTCTTCACAGTTCATATGATATGCATGGAACTACAGGGAACAAAGAAACAAGCCGTGGTTCCATCCCTCACCAAACCTTTCTTTCAGTGCAAGATCTTATAAAACAGATATTCTGTCCAAAATCACACAGCTTGTAAGTGACAGTCAAGATGTGCAACCAGACTGCCTGTCTCCTTCTGCTGTGCAACATTAACTTTCAAATTCCACATTAGTCACATGATATTGCCCATAAAAAAGTTAAAAGTAATTTTCGTTTTAAGAAAAAGTAGACAGGTGGCGCCCGTAGCTAAGTAGGTAGGGTGCCAGCCACATACGCCCAGGCTGCCGAGTTCGAACCCTGCCTGGGCCAACTAAAATAACAATGACAACTGCAACAACAACAACAAAATAGCTGGGCATTGTGACGGGTACCTGTAGTCCCAGCTACTTTGGAGGCTGAGGCAAGAGAATCACTTAAGTCCAAGAGTTTGAGGTTGCTGTGAGCTGTGACACCATTGCACTCTACCAAGGGTGACAACTTAAAACTGTCTCGAAAAAGAAAAAGGAAAGAAAAGAAAGAAAAAAGAAAAAGTAGACAGAAAAATTATCAATTGGCTAGAGCTACCGATATATGTGAATATGGCACAGTTCAGTCTAAGACTCAACGCTCCATACTAAACCCAGCCATTATCACCTCCTCTGTGGGGTGGGGCATGTCTCTGACTCCCTGCAGACCCCTGGACAGTGCTAGCACATTGGCTGTTTTCATGACATACTCGCTGACTAACAAAATCTTGGAAGTGGATACTAGAGAACTAATAGTGCTTTTCAGTTATGCCAATTCCAACTCTTCTATTCCATTTGCAATTTTTTTCCTAGCTGCTCCGTAAGTAGAAATTCCATTGAAAATAAAAGTAGAAAATACTTCTCAGTATTTTCTGAGAAATGGGAGCCTTATTAATTTATGTCAAATATCAACTGATAGTAATCAATATATTGTTTGATATGTGCCAATAGTTTTAAATAGATTCTCTTCTTTCTGATCAATGTAGAATGAGATGTCAAATTAATATGTATTGATGATATCTTTGATTCTACCTTTTAGAGTTAACAAGCTAGCTGCAAGGCTACTGAGAAACTGTATCACTGATGCTGAAAAGCACATTTTGAATAGCTATATTTGGGTCATGATGAAGAATTATGAATATCTTCCCTAAAATCTATGTGGAAGTCTCACAGCCAATTTCTCACAGAGACTTTCTATTTTCTTCTCTATGCTAGACATTTGCTTTCATTTTCTGAAGCCAAAGCAATCACCCCCAAACTGAGCATATTAATCGTCTTTAGCTTGTGTTCTTCCCGGCCTTATGACAATACTAGGACAGCTGTTACAGTTATCGTTATCTATTTCAGAACTTCTGGGGTTTTTTATTTTTGAGACAGAGTCTCACCTTCTTGCCCCTGGTAGAGTGCTGTGGCATCATAGCTCACAGCAACCTCAAACTCTTGGGCTCAGGTTTCCTTCTTGCCTCAGCTTCCTGAGCAGCTGGGACTACAGGCACTCGTTCCAGCTAGCTTTTTTCCTTTTTTGAGACAGAGCCTCAAGCTGTCGCCCTGGGTAGAGTGCCGTGGCTTCACAGCTCACAGCAATCTCCAACTCTTGGGCTCAAGCAATTCTCCTGCCTCAGCCTCCCAAGTAGCTGGGACTACAGGCGCCTGCCACAACGCCCTGCCATTTTTTGGTTGCAGCCATCATTGTTGTTTGGCGGGCCCGGGCTGGATTCGAACCCTCCAGATCAAGTGTATGTGGCTGGCGCCTTAGCTGCTTGAGCACAGGTGCCAAGCCCCAGCTAGCTTTTCTATTTTTTAGTAGAGATGGGGTCTTGCTTTTGCTCAGGCTTGTCTAAAACTCCTGAGCTCAAAGGATCCACCTGTCTTGGCCTCCCAGAGCGCTGGGATTACAGGCGTGAGCCACTGCACTTGGCTATTTCAGAGATTCTGGAAAGCGTTGAGTCCACCTTCTTACTTGCTTTGTTTGGCCTTTGCCTGAAACCTAAGGCCTGTGCAAACTTTGTCAATACACATGGATTCTGCCAGAATAATAATTTAGCCCAATGACCACACTGTACTTACTGGGGGATTTTTACGCTAAAAGCACTGGCCTAAGCTATCTCAAGCCTAAGACTTTAAATGTACCTTTTAGGTAGTATAACCACCCTTTTGAGGTGAAGATATACTATTGTACCCTTCCCACAGAAAAAAATCCAAACTAGAATAAATTATAAGGAGCTTTTCTGTCATCTAAATATTATATGTCATCTCTGCTCTTGGCCTGGAAATTCGGATTTTTGAAAAAAATCCTTACAGAGTTCATAAAAAGAACATAAACTTTATATGTGGTATAAAGTACCACAGGAAATATAATGAAATATAAAACAGTCTCTGCCCTCCACAAATATCATGGAAAATGAAATAATTTCCACGTAAAGCAACAAATCATATCATTCATGGCAAACAAAACACAAACATCTGTTTTAACACTAACTTCTATGAAATAAAGCAAAAGCAAAGCCAACTCTAGATAACAACTTATAACTGATCTAAAGTGTCTCAAAACAGCAAATCCTACTCTAAAACATGAAAATGAATGAGGAGGTAGTTGTTGTGTGGGAGATGAGGACGGACACTTCGAGATTCCAGGATGTATCCGGCACATCACGGCAAGTGCAGGCAGGAGCATGTGCGCCTTTCCCACCCAGCAGCCAGCCTGGTCACTGCCACACACAAAGCTATCTCTCCTTTGTTCCCACCCACCATCCACAATTCCCATTCTGCCTTTTATTCTTACATGTGCTTCTCCTTTTACATGAAATTAGTGGTACTGAGAAGATCCTGTAGGTGAGACAGGCTGTTGATCTGATCTAACTGCACTAACTTCTCATTTTGTGAGACACAGTCTCATTCTATTGCCCAGCGAGAATGCTATGCCATCAGCCTAGCTCACAGCAACTTCAAACTCGTGGGTTCAAATGATTCTCCTGCCTCAGCTCCCAAGCAGTTGGGACTACAAGCACTGGCGACAATATGTAGCTAATTTTTATTAGAGACAGGGTCTTACTTTGCTCAGGATGGTCTGGAACTCCTGAACACAGTGATCCTCCCACTCCAGCCTCCCAGAGTGCTGGGATTACAGGTATGAGCCACTGCATGTAGCCACTGCACTTACTCTTGACACCCTTAAACAAAGGTATTTTGTTTTCTGTTTGGCAAGTTGAAAACTTTTTTGGCACTTTTTCCTCAAGTGATGACTAATGACCAATTTTTCTAGAATTAATATCCTCAGACAAAAAAAAAATAAAACTGATACATGATGTAACAGAATAAATTATAAATGAGATTAGTAGATAATACTTCAGCAATAAAACTTTGATACAGTTTTTATTTCATCCAAATGGCTTACCATATATAACCAGAACATCATACACATATGTTGACAGAAATAATAAACACATGACCTTTTGAAAAAAGTTGAACATCCATGTTCAACTTTCATTGAGCTTGAAAGAGTAATATATCCAAAGAGTTCTGATTTCAATTTACATTTTTTAGAAAGTTTTCCCTAATGCACGTGCATTAAATATTTGCAAAATTATTTTTTAAATTACAAACTAGAAAGAACCATACAGCGTCAACTGAATTACTGTTAACTGTCCAGATTATAGTTAATGTTTTTCTTCAGATTTTTACATAATGAAATCATACTATAAATAGGTATTTAAGTTCTTAAAATTAATATACTATAAACATTGTCTCACGTCTGCAATGTACTTTTAATCTATAGAATTCTCACATATTAATACCAAATCTCATTGTTTTATTTTATATTTGTCTGGTTTTAAGTGTGTGTAATAAGGAATGATTTCCAAATCTGGGCAAGAAATAGAGCATACCTTTCTCCGATCTTTAAGAATCCTGTCCAGACTCTCTTCATTGACTTTGCTTGCGTAATCATAAAAACTATTTAACAGGAAAAAAAAACTTTATTAAAATCACATCGTATTGTGACATCACAGGCTTAACTATGTGAGTCTATGGGGCATCTAACCCTAACATATAAAAGCTTGTTTTCAATAGGTATGTAAAGAGAACTTAGTCTAAAATGCCTTCCTGATATGAGGTATCTTTTGTATCAAGGAATACCCAAGAGATTGCTACATTCAAAAGATATTACTTCCACTTGAGGAAAGTGCTGATAATAAGTAATTATAAAATGGGGGGTTTCAAATGGCTGTGACATCTTTTCTTTGTTTCTAAGTATCAATTACTTATGAAAAAATACAATGCAGCAGCTCATTTTCTGAGAAATGAAGATGGGAAGAAATATTTGTTGAGTGCCTTTTAATAAGACACTTGGGCTGCATGCTTTCGCATATTATTTCATTTCATTTTCCCTTCAGTGCTGGGAGACGTAAGTTTAGCCCGACAATGTAACATGTTTTTATTCATTCTCGGTTCAGTAGATAAAGACACCAAGGTTAAGTGACTTGCCCCAAATCATAGAAGTGGGACACAGAAGGGCTGGAATTTGAAGCCAGGTAGCTTCAAACCTAACATATTCACCTCCAAACAGACCACCGTTACCAGGATCCCTCAGTGTTCAGTCCAGGTGCAGCAATGTGCAGGCCTCACTGACAGTGGTCCTGAGGATGCTACTACCCCCTCTCCCATCATCATAAGCCAGGCCTTATAAGGCAGGAAGAAGTGCAAGATACAGCAAAAAACACCGAATCAGAAGCCTGCAAAACCCAGCTCCAGCCCTAGTTCTGCTTTTCACTGTATGAGGTAGGAAAGCCACTTAAACCTATCTGGCCTCCATTTCCTTTTTTGCAAAATAATGAGTTGGGAGTAGACAGATGATTTCTCAGATTTCTTTCAGCTCTAAAAATTATGAGTCTATAAACAGACAACTAATATTTAAAATAAAAATAGAAGATAATTTCAAAAAACAGATCATCCTAAATTTTATAGACAATAGAAAAAGAAGAAATGCTTCAAATTCATTCTACATCTGGATATACCTGATATTAAAATTGGAAAAATATATTATTACAAAGGGAAATTGCAAACATATTTCACTTATAAATGAGGATGCAATAGCCTAAACAACATATTAACAGGTTGAATTAAAAATTATTGTTCAAATAATGTACTTTGGTCAAAATTAAATCCAATTTATGTGAGAATTAAAAAAAAAATTATGAGTCTATGATTTAAACTTAGTTCAATGTTTGTTCTGGTACTACTTTGCTACTTGTATTTTAAGGGATTCCTCAGAAGGGTGAGGGAGGCACACTCAATGAAGCTTTGATAGTCAGGACCAGATCAGACACTTTCACCACCCAGACAAACGCCATGTGTGGACCAGGGCCTGAATCATGTCGTATGCTGAGATTCCTTTCAAATGAACTGTTGCTTACTCATCTTGCTTGCCCATTCCTCCTCCAGTTATGTGTAAATCTATGAGAGGTGAGTCCTCAGCTAATCTGAGGCTTCTTTCATAGATAGCCATCCTGCATGACAAGAACTGTGAAACAATCAATGGTAAGGATGAATGTGTCAGGCTGAATGTGATATAAGTTTCCAGGGCTCTTGGGTGCAAGAGGCTTGGTGTTTGGGCCACCTGACGATGGGAAAGTGGTCAGGACGGAAGTTGCGGAGAACACACAGCAGGAATCGCCAACCAGAAGGCAGTGGAGGGTGTTAGGAAGGAAGTGGTGATCAAGAACACCAAATCATATTCATGTGGGCAGCATTGGAAGGAAAGGGTTGGCCTGGCTTCTGGAAGGGATAGGAAGTAGGGCCTCATGAAACACAGAGTCAAAATCATCACACTAGCCATTAAGCAGAAGAGTTCGGGGCTGAGAAAGCAGGCACAGGCCTGTGTCATGGTTTGGGAGAATCTAGTGAGTAAGAGACACTAGACTCCTCCTCCCCTGGATGTCTCTATGCTATTTGCTTTTGTCTTCCTGAATGCTGCTCCTACCATTTCTCTCTGTCCTTTTTTTTGGTCATAATATGGACCATAATATGGTCCCCTTGTTACCCATGGTTCCATATTCCACAGTTTCAGTTACCCTTGGACAACTGGGGTCCAAAAGTAGCTTGAAAGAGAGGCCACATTCATGTAACTTTTATTATAGTAATTGTTACAATTGTTCTATTTTATTATTAGTTGTTAATCTCTTCTGCACCTAATTTATAAATAAACTATCACAGGTATGTATACGTGGGAAAAAACACAGCATATACAGAGTTTGGTAGTAACTGTGGATTCAGGCATCCACTGAGTTCTTGGTGCATATTCCCCACAGTAAAGGCGGGACTACTGTATTAACTTAAACACTCCCCCCCCAAAAAAAAAAAAAAAAAAAGATTTATGTACCCTTCTTCCCTTACGTTTTAAAGTTGAACACTATATTGCTCTTAAAAATATTCACTGAATTATTGTATCCTGATTAACTTTGGTCTCTCAGGTGGAAGAATCCTGAAAGGCTGAAGGGGAATGCTTCCGTTGTAAATCACAGAGGCCACAGATGCACTTTCCCCTTCCTCTTTTCCTAATCTAACATACTGCTGTACACATAGCATGCAATAAGAAATGAATTTGGGTGCTCCAGTTACACTCGTGACTTTATAGACACCATCAGCCTCAGGCCTAAATGTACTAGTTTGTTTTTGTTTTTTGAGACAGTCTCACTCTATTGTCCAATCTAGAATGCCATGGTGTCATCATAGCACACAGCAACCTCAAACTCATGGGTTCAAGTGATACTCCTTGCTCAGCCTCCCAAGTAGCTGGGACTACAGGCGCCCACCACTATATACAGCTAATTTTTCTATTTTTAGTAGAGACAGGATCCTGCTCTTGCCCAGGCTGGACTCTAACTCTTGATCTCAAGTAATTGGCCCACCTTGGCCTCCCAAAGTGTTGGGATTACTTATAGGTATGAGCCACTGTGCCCAGCCAATTCACTAGTTTTTTATCAGTCAATCCTTTTAATAAAGAGTAAAAGCTAATAGAGAAGGATGAAGCTTACCTAAAAAGTTTTGAACAAGGGTGATGGTTGTGGATTTCTGTAATTAGAAAGAGGAGATACATTTCAGTTAATATAAAATACAGGCAATTATAAAATAGCTCAGGATTTATTTATTTACTTATTGTTGAGACAGAGTCTCATTTTGTTGCCCTTGGTAGAATGCTGTGGTGTCAAAGCTCACAGCAACCTCAAACTCTTGGGCTCAAGTGATCCTCTGGCCTCCACCTCCCAAGTAGCTGGGACTACAGGTACCTGCCACAACACCAACACCTGGCTGTTTTTTGTTTTTTTTTTTTAAGAGATGGGGGTCAAGTTTTTGCTCAGTCTGATCTCCACTGCTGAGCTCAAGCAATCCACCTGCCTAGGACTCCCAGAGTGCTAAGATTACAGGTGTGAGCCTCCATGCCCAACCAAGATTTATTTTTTAACCCAAATCTCAGATAATAAAAAAGTCAGTTTTCCTCTCCCAAATGGGTGCTGCCTGCACACAGGTAATGGCCATGTGACTTAACATTTATACTCAGTGACATGTTACCAGGACAAAAAAACCCTGCAGAATAGAAGTTCAATCTCCATTTGTCTCTGTATAATGAGGACACATCTGAAAGCTTTACATTCAGGTACATGCAGCTATTATGTCCCTTGCTCAATCTCACCTATTTAAACAAAGTGTAATAGGAAAAACTAACCACTTACTGGAAGAATTTAATCAAGTTGCATAAAAGCTGTGAGGGGAGCAGAGGGAGAGAAGGGCCTTAACCACTCTATCATCAATAACCAACTAACAAGTCATGACAACTTGGGCCAGGTGTTTTGAAGGGACAAAAACTCCGGAAATCTAGCAACCCTTTCAAAAATGGTTAATACCAAGGGAAACCCTCATTTATAAAGAAGATTGTAACTGCTTCTGAAAAGTTGCTGTAATTAAGGAGAATGAACAATTTCTTCAGGCTCATCAGGGGGCTTAGGGTCTGCGCTTCTTTATTAGAACATGAGACTAATTGACCATTCAATTCTATTAATCATGTCCTCCTAGAGAGTGACTCATCGCCTGCTGTTTAAAAAGCCAAAGCCCCAGAGTTCCAGGCTGTAATTTTAACTCAATTAAAATGAAACCACAGCCTAGAAGGACGTGGGGCTACGCCCATTAGCTTCTGTATTTGTGTTAATACTGCCCAAACACACGCACAAATGCAATATTTCCAAAGAAAAGGAAAGCTCATTTGCCTAACTATGCAAATGATAAAAACTCATCCAGAAACATTTCCTTCTTTTATCACTAAAAATGATACAGTATACTGTCATTAAGTTATTTCAGAGATATCATTTGTAATTAGGATACAGAAAATGTGTAGGAAAAAATATTTCCTAGAGTTCCAGCAAAAGAAAGACTCAACTTCTACTCTAAAGGAAAGAATATTTTGAGATTTATTCTTTCTTTTTAAAAAACTTAAAAAATGCAATCAGTATAACCTAATTCTTTGTAACCTCTATGAATCCCAAACAATAAAATAAGAATGCAAATATGCACCAGATAGGTTATAGCTGGATAAACTGGTCTCATGCATGCATATATATATATATATATATTTTTTTTTTTTTTTTTTTTTTTTTTTTTTTTATTTTTTTTTTTTTTTGGAGTTTTTGTACGAGGTTCGGTTTTATACCACAACCACGGGCATATCTGGTCCATGCCCAATTACTATGAGACAAAACCACCACACACAACAAAGCAAATATTAAAAATTTTTTTATTTATTGTATTTTTAAGATAACCATATTTTATTAC